>PVKM010018408.1:0-25063 GCA_004027735.1 Carollia perspicillata
ACGAGGCCCCCGGTCACGGTGGACATGTTTTCTCAGTTTGCCCATGCTGTGCTAAAAAGCTGTTGTCTAAGGCAAAGGCAGCAGAAGCAAATGCATTAAAAATAAAAGGGCTCCTGTGAATTTATGAGAAGTGCATCACAAAGACAAATATTTCAGCCATGCAATTCCACTCGGCCTTTTCAGCTGTGTGTCCATAGCAAGTCAACGGCTAAATTGAAAAATCAATTCCAATTTAAATTATTGGAATAAAGAACACCAGGAGTCAGAGATAAAATGGCTTTGTTCTCTGAGATCCTTTTTAATTGGAAAGTTATTTCTTCAGGGTATTCTAATGGTTCTGAGGGAAGATTGCAAAATAAAGTTGATCGGCTGGGGGAAGGTTAATAGCTAATGTGCTCTCCTGGCTGCTCAGCAGCCTCCCGTCTTTATGACGTCCCCCATCATATCTGGAAGGACTAAGATTCTAAATCATTTGATACATGCAAGGGCTGTGTTTTCTCTTAGTCTTTCAAAAATCATCCTGAAGCTGGAAACTTGGCAGAGCTTACAGCCTTCGCAACCTTTGCAACTGGATTCACTTTTGCTTACAAATGTCAGAGGGCCCTTTTCTTCTGTCTTTTCTTTTTCTTTGTGTTAATTTTCCTGATGGGGATATTTCTCTAACAATTGAGTGGTAATTAATGAAAATATAAGACATCTGAATAGGATGTTAATAAAAGCTCTGCTCTTTAGAGAAGGAAAAAGAAAGAAAAAAAATTTTTGCCGACCTGAATTAAACAGGCAAAAAAATATATTTATGGTCTTAGTAGATGGAGAACAAAGGTACAGAGCCAGGGCAAAGAAGCAACGTAACATATATAAAAGTGTTAATAAATATAATTCTCAAAACTTAACATTGGATATAGTGAGAAACCAAAAGTCATATTTATAAAGCTTTAGCCCAAAGTTTAAAAAAATAAAGTTTAATTAAACATATAATAACCTTTGCTCTGCCTGTAGAAAATTGTTTGAGGCAGCTGTAGATTAAAAACCTTAAATGAGCATTTAATTTTAAATTAATAAAACAGTTATGGTATGTGTTAGGGGAAGTTACTGAGGTTTGAGTAAGCATATTTAATTACTATAAAAGAGATAAATCTCATTTCCATGTAATGAACTCAGAAGTGCAGATACAGTAAATATGTACTTATGTTCTTATTATTAATGCTTTAAATTTGTAAGAATATTTAGGAATTTAATTAGCATTTAATAAGATAGCTATAGCAAATTACAGTAGTTAGATGTTAAATGTAAATTAATATTTTTAGTATTTAATTGATATTAACTAATTAATTACTGTTTATTACATGGCAACTAGATTTATCTTTTATAGAGTTATTAAATCTCAATTAAAATGCTCTTTTAAAAGGGCACATTCAATTAAAAATAATATTCTATAAGATTTTCATAACTCTATTCTCCCAGGACTTGTGGTTCATAAGTGTATCAAATCAAATAACCAAGGTGGCTTAAAAAGAAACCAAACTGGCTCCATGCCTGACTTGTTTAAGCAATTCTAGATGTGCCCCAAGTAAGAAGGATTTATTTATGAAAGTCAGATATTATTTTTGCCTATTAAAGGTATAAGCATATATAGGCTTAGAAAGCCCATATGCTTATGACTCAAAAATATCACTCCACAGAAAATCATTCTGTGTTCAGAGATTATTTCTTTGAGAAAACTGACTGTGGGTTTTTAAAATAAAAGTGCTATTTATTATTTGGTATTTCCCACTCCACGTGACTTAATGTTTCATGTATAACATGGCAATTCATTGACAGGAGATTTTACCAGGGAGAGGTATAGTAGGATCGCAAATTCAATGAGGAGTCAATAACCAAATGTATTAGACTGGAGGCAAAAATCAAAGAGAAGGAAGTACACAAGTTGAAATTGTATTTTTCTGTCAAGGCTATGTCCTTGCTGTCAGTTCCTGATGCTCAACATTATAGAAATGGAATGTACAAAATCTTCCATATCTGACACAAAATAATTCCTGTAGGTACTTTATAGTTATTTGGAAATCTAAGCTGAGACAATACAATAATACTCCATCCCCCACGCTGGAGTAGATTTGCCTCATTTTAAGCCCTGATTCTACCGAATTCAAGGTGTGACACCTTTGAAATGTCCTGTTACTATTACTATATGGCACTATTTTGTGCTTTGATGTCCTTGAGGATGATCGTACCCATCTGAGAATTATTGTGAGGACTAAATTAATTCATGTAAGGTGGCTTCTAACATCTAATGTATAGAAATAATTTGATAAATGCTTATTGTTATTACAATCTCCAATTTTTAAGGTACTGGTGTTCTCCACAATTTGGAGCTGAAGAAGATGCATTACGCTCTAGCACACTAAAAACAATTGGAAAACAAATTAGTTTATTTTTATCTAGTTTTATCCCCTTAAATAATTAATCTCAGTCATTGTAAATATCTATCATTACCCACAAATCATTTTTAGCAAAGCTATAAATACTATGTGATTTTAATCTTGTTCTCATGAATCAATTCTTGAAGATACTTTGTCATTTTAGTTCCTACAATTTTCAAGCATAATGAAGATATTAAATAAAACCTATCTTACATTGATTCGTGCTTCTCTCTACAAGATATCTAGCAACTCAGCTCAATAAATAGCCATTAATCATTATTTTTTTAGTCAGTCTTGGGTTTCATGACAATATTCTTACCTAAGATCAGTGAAATTAATTTTCAGTTAATATTGCTCAAAATCATTCTTGAAACACAGGTATTTTACTGTTTATTATGTTTACAATTACCTTCAATATGTGAAACTTGTCCATTAAATTTATCTGCACAAATGACTTTGTTTACCATTTAATACTAGAATATATATTTTATATTCTATTTTTGTTGTTAAGTTTCTGAAACACTGAACTTCGAAAAAGGAGAAATAGATTCTCATATGTGCCACCTTAGTCATATCATTTACATGATCTTAGCTTACTTACTTTCATTCTTCTGTAGCAGAAAGGTCTTTATAGAATAATCTTTTTAAAAAACTTTCCAATTCTAGCATACTATTAAGTTATACTGAACCAAACAAAATTCATCTCTGTGATTTGTGTTTGGCTAAGAATTTTTATTTTGCCACTTAAAAAAGTTATTTTTCTGAAGTGAACAAATAAACTTTTAATATAAAACCATGAGCCAAGAAATTAAATGAAATGGGTGATTCTGTTTCTGTCCTGTGAGCAATAACAACAAGGATGCTAATGTACTCATGCTTAAAAGAATAAAGAGCAGTAAAAACAAGAGACAGAAAAGACAAGTCCATGGAGGTGTGGTAACTTGTTTCTTTGATTCTTCATCAGCCTCTGCTGAGTCGACCTTGGCCTTCAGATGGGTAACGCTAAGCTCTGTGGCAGTAAAGAACTAAAGAAGACATGATGGAACATTTGACAGATGTGCAGAAAAAACAATTTACTCAAGAGGAAAAAGAATAAGATGAAAAGGAGAAAAAAAACAAACATTAGATCAAAAAGCTAAAATTACTCTGGGCAAAAAAGAGAGAATAGATACAGGATACCCTTTGTAATTTGAATGTTGAGATGTGGATTTGAAATTTACTGATGAAAGTCACAAGGGAAGGACATTGATTTTCCTCACTAATATTCTTAATATATCCAATGAGAGTTCGCCAAAGAGAAGAAAAGTAGAGCAGAAAAACAAGCTAATTGCTTTGAGAATCACCTAAAATATCTGCAAGAACAAGGGTTTAGTAAACAAGGGGAAACTGAACTCATCAGTAACAGCAACAATGTCTGAAAAGGACAAGACTGAAAATCTAAATTAGCCTGACTTTTTGGACTACAGGTCTGCTCGCACAGGGCAGAAAGTGAATGGGTATCCACTCTGGCTCACAAACTAAGCCAGCAGCCGCATTTTTGCATGCATTCTTCAAAGCTGTTCTCATTCTTCTCTTGCCTTTTACAGGTATTTTTTCACCTATTTCTATCCTTGTTCTGTCCTTTAGGTTCAATGCATGATAATGTTATGAGCATTTCACCCTAAAATTGTTCCAGTATTCTCACTTCTGCTGGATTCATGTTCCTCAAAGGATATTCTCTCATTTTCACCCAACTTTTTGATACCTCCTATGCTACCTCATGCAAAGGAAATGTAAAACACTGCTTTTCCTGCCCTGGTATGCTAGCCACTCTTATTTCATATACTTCCATGGTGGCAAGATTAGAGGAGGAAAATGCTAGAAAAAGGAAAACCCTGGCATTACTCAGTCAACACCTATCACAGAGTAATAGGCAATATATCCATAACTGGAAAGTATGCCTTGAGTGGGTTATCAGAGATATATTTCAGGAGGAACTGCAGAGTGCCCTTCAAAACATACATGAAAACAACCACTCCCACTGCTCCATCAGTGCCATTGCCATGTCACAGGAAAGTGCCTTTTACTGGTTTGGTATGACCAGCATGCGTATCCGCAGGCGGGGCAGATGCGCCTCGTCTCCAGGCCCCGGTCACAGAACACTGACATCATTCTGGTTGAGGCAAGAGCAGTCATCTAAGTCAGCAAAGATCCCGAGTCTGGTATATAGGTTTCTTAGTCTAACAACAATATCATTCTTTTTCACTTTATATTTGAATGGGATTCCTAGTTGTTTTACTGCGTGTTGTTTTAAGATGGCAACGAGGGGACCAAGGGATTCCAGAGGGACAGTCTTGTATTACCCAGTGCAATGTGAGATTAGTAAATGAAGTCCAGAAAACTACAGTGTGAGTTGGCTTCAGCAGCGGCTGAGAATAACACAAAACTATGGGGGAACATGGCGGTGATGCATGGGTCAGATATCAGATCTGCATCTCATAGACTGCTTGCTGTGATGGGTGAGGGTGGGTGTATGACAGCTGACTGCTAAAACAGAGCTTGTATCTGACAGAGGGCCAGCTTGGAAAACCAGGGCTACTGGGGAGTAAATTTAGGCCTGTAACAACTGTGCATTTCAAACACAAGGTCTTTCTAAGCATTTGGAGATGTGGAGGAAGAGTTTTTTCTTACCTCAAACTTTAATGCCCCTAACAGTCATGACAGATCACCCTCTAAAAGAAGACTGTGAAAAACCACCTTCTCTCTTGGTGAGATGCTATCAGGAGGTAGGAAATAAGAAATCAGTTAAGAAAAATTTAAGTTGAAATTTAAATTAGGCCTCAAATATCTTTTTACATAATTTGAAAAGGGGTTACATTTTTACCAGCTTCGTCTACGTGATAACTCTTTAATAACCAAAATGGTCACGCAGTTTGTCGCTGTAAAACGGCGCTGGACAACAGGAAGTGTGGTCCAGGTGGTATTTCCATTCCCGAGACCTCAGCATAGCCCTTGCTGGATATACAGAGAGTAGCAAGAAGAAACGTTGATGTTTCCTCCTTTCCTAAATTCCAATGCGCCCCTGATGATAAAATGCATAATAAATTGAAATCACTGGGACAGAGGAACAAATAGAAATGGGGTTTCTTTGAATTAAAGAAATGAAGGAGATACACCAAATGGAAGCTTTACAGAGCAGTGGTTCTTAAAATGTGTTGTCAATCCCTAGATGGTGGGGATTGCCTTTCTCCTGCCCACTATCAAGTTCCACGGCACATTCTGATACAGATCACACTTTGAGGAGCATTGAATTAAAAGGAAAGTGCTGTACAAACAACAAAATAAATAAAAATAGGTAGCATTTACCTCCACCTACTTTTGTTTGTAATAAGATAGAGTTACGACCCAACATTTGAACAACCATTCCTGGTTGGACTGAGCAATTTTGTTTGGAAACAAGTCTTTGGTCTCTGAGTAAATGAATAAATATGGTGTTTCACTTTAATTTTGAGATACTGACTTTCATTTTGAGATACTGGATAAGAATCATATTGACTTTAACTGGAATACTTATAAAATTTAAAAATGTCTTTCTCTGAACTGTAAATATCTTTAAGTATGATTTGTTAAATAATTTATGTATTAAAACTCTGCTAGGGCATTGTACCTTTTAATCAGCTTTAAAATTTTTAATGATAAATCTTTATCTAATATTCTTTTTTAAATTTATTATATACTTGACACATACATGTAACTTACCCATTAATATTAGCAGAAATAAAAATTTATGTGCGTTCATTGATAGGAGAATAAAATCCTTCATACCATATTTTCAAATATAGGATGATAACTTCTGAGGACGTATTTGATCAGAGCAGAGAAGCAGTCTGATGAGTAACATTATGATTGATAATACATTGCAATTCATAATTGATACAACCTTAGATCTGTCAGTGCTGCAAAAGGTCACTTTGGAACTTGATGGGGGCTACAGCATGAAATAAGTTGGAAATGATATTGTATCATATAAAGAAGGAAGATACTGACACAAATCTACTAATTCATAATAAATTAAAAATATCTCGGAAAGCACAGTAATTAACAGCAAGTTCCCAGAACTTGACATTCAGTGCAAATGTCACTACCTAGGGGATTACACGAAATTTAGAGTGTCCTTTCACTGTCAGACTGAACGGTCAGACAGACTTGAAGAGGTCTGGAGAAAAAGTCAGCACCTGGTGAAATTTGGGGTTTAAACAGTGGATTTTTTCATTTATTTCTGTTTCTTAGGAAAATAATTCTAAATCTTACTCCCTTTTTATATTTTGAAGATATATACTCATCTCTTCATTTGCATTAAAAAATAATAACATGTTAGAGAATAGCTAAATTATTTTTGCAAAGTTTTCTGGGAGATGAGTTATAGTTAAAGTGGCATATTTATAATATTTGATCACAATATTTGGCCTCTGGAAGGAAAAAAATGTCCCCATGAATTAACACCAACATTGTCTCAAGCCTTCAATCTTCTCAGTCTGAAACTACTTCCACCTGGATACAGAAAAACAGAGCGTCAATCAACAGGGAGCCCCAATACCACATCGAAAACCAACCCACAGGATGCAGACTGGATCTGTTACAACTAGTTATTAATACCTCCAAATCTTTTTGACCACGATCAGTTTTTTATCATTCTCTATTGCCCTTTTCTCTTTTCCTCACACATATACTACTAGTGAAGAACTCTTGTCTACACAGAAATCAGATAAACAAACACCAGATAACTCCTGTGTTCAAAACTAACATCTAAACAGTGAACAGCAGTGTCCAACCCACAGCCCACGGGCCACATGTGGCCCAGGATGGTTATGAATGTGACCCAACACAAAATTGTAAATTTGCTTACAATGTTATGAGATTTTCTTTTGTTTTTATTAGTGTTTGTATATTTAACATGTGGCCCAAGACAACCCTTGTTCTTCCAGTGTGGCCCAAAGATGCCAAAAGGTGGGACACCCCTGTAAGACATTATCTCCACTGAATCCACTGAGACTCACACATGTATTACACTACTCATTGCCAAGACAAAGGTCTCCCTGTCACAATGAACAAAGCCATCCCAGAGTGTGCTGTGCCTCCATTCCTCGGACCCAAGCTCCCCACCTCTGCCTCCATCTTACACTCTACTTCTACATTCCATGAACTCGGGCTCTGGGCTCCTCATACTCCTTCACATTTTAAAACTCTCCTCTGAACACTGCCATGTCTCAGTGAGAATTAATCTGGCTCCTTGTATGGTTCTGAAATGAAAGCTTTCTTCTTACATTTGGTCTGAAAGTGATAGTAGTACCATCTTTTCTATTCATGTCCCAGGCCTTTAGATCATTTTCAGTCTTATGAAAACTTCTGCTGTTGAAAAAAAGATACAAGGATTCTGCATTTAAAACTACAATACTTTGCTGAGAGTAATTAAAGTAACAATAAATGTAGATATACAGTGTGGGAAAAAGTAGGTTTACACTTGTGAGTACTTGAAACATGTAATTTATTATTTATTATTATTTATAATTACTGTATTATTTTCCATACAAACAACCGTATATCATATTCATGAATTTGATACCTTTATATTGTTAAGAAATAAAATGTCCATAAATCAATATATATGAATTCAATTTTACCTTAATCATCATCTGAGCAGACATTTTTGGAGAAATTGACCAGCTGATTCTAAAATTGACATGAAATTCTGAGAATACATAATAGATAGAACAATCTTTAATAAAATAATAAAGTTGGAATATATCAGTGCCTATGTTACTATGACACATACTAATCACGACAGTATGACATTAGCACAAAATAAACCAGTAGTTCATGGAATGAAATTAAGAGCTCAGAAATAGAATTATATATGATTTTCAATGAAGGAACTAAAGTAAGGAAACCCATTGGGAAAGAAAAGTCTCTTCTAAAAGTGGGTCTGAAACAACTGTGTAATCCATACAGGGAAGAGGAAGAAGAAAGAAAAGGAAAAGGAGAGGGAGAAAAAGAAAGGGGAGGAGGAGAAGATGAAGAGAAGAAGAGGGAGGAGGAAGCTGGACGGGAAGGGGAGGGGACAGAAGTAAAGGAGAGAAAGGGGGAGACGGAAGGGCTGAGGGAGATCTTTCATCCTATTTCATACAGTACAGACAAGTTGGGTTGAGATGGATTCTAGACCTAGATTAAAAAGCTAAAAAAACGATAAATTATTTCAAGGAAACAAGAAAATATTTTATTAACTTGGGGTACTCCAAGGATTTTTAGAAATAAAACAGAACACAATAATCATTAAAGAAAAAAAATAAAAATATAGGCCATCAAAGAATTGCCAATGCAAACCACAATGAATTACACAACACATCAGTCTGGAATGGCTCAGATTAGAAGACTGACAACATCAAATGTTGTCAAGAATATGGAGAAATACAAACCTCCATATGTTGGAGTAGAAGTAAAGAGAAACTAGCACTATACAAAATTCCTGACACTCTTTTTTAAATATAAGTATGCACTCCACTATGGCCCAACAGTTCCACTCATATTTTTCTATCTAAGAAAATGTAATGCAGCACCTGTTAAAAAAACAAGCAAACAAAGTACTTGATCAAAAATACTCATAACAACTTTATTCATAAAGCACCAATAGGGAAAATAGCCTCTAGGTGCCTCAGAAAGAGAATGGATAAACAAATAAAAAATTGTATATTCACATAATGGAATACTGTTCAAGAATAAAAATAACCAAACTCCTGATACATATAATAACTTGGGCTAATTCCAAGTTGACATGTCAAATAAAAGAAAGTCAAACTTTACCTAAAATAATATATACCCATGGGATTCCACATATATGAATTTTTAGAGCAGGTGCAACCAACCTATAGTGAAGAAAAATCATAGCCATTGATGCCTCTGTGGAGATGGAAGTAAATATTAATAAGTGGGAAGAGATATGAGGGAACTTCCGAGGTAATAATGAGAGTTCATACCTCAAATTGGCTTGGGTTATACAGGTTTATGCATTTGTTAAACTGCTCATAACTTCAGAAACTCATTGCTGTTGAGAATGTAAATTGTCATAAACACTTTAAAATCCATGTGTATTATTTCATAATATCAAAGAAAGGCCTATGCTCTAACCCATTAATTAATTATACTCTCAAATATATAACCCTAATAAATACATCTTGTATGCACCAGGATATATGCATAAGAATGTTCAAGGAAGCATTGTTCACAATTGCCTGAAACTGGAAACAACCTAAAGGACCGTCAATAGTGGGACAAATAAATTGCTCTATAGAGCAATGCAAATGAATCGACCACAGCTAAAGCCAACAATGACGACATTATAAATGTAATTTTGAAAGGGGAAAGCAAGACATAAAATATTACATTTTTACAGGTTCTAAAAATAGGCAAAATATACCATATTATTTAAGGATGCATTCATAGATGCTAAAACGATTCTTCTTTTAAAGAAAGCAATAGCATTAATGTGAAAACTAACCCATTGGTAGGAGACTGATTGAGAAAAAAAATGTTGGAAAGTTACTGAAAGGTAGGTAATGTCTTAATTTTTCAACTTCTTGATATTTACTTGGGTTACATTATGTGTATACAATTTTAATCTATCAAATTCATTTTAAAATGAAAATCCTTGGTAAAATCTCAAATTATACCATTTTGTTACTTCTACAAATTTGTATTCATTTACTGCCTTATGGAGATTAAATGGGTATAAGATCAGCATGTTTATTATTTTAAAAAGGCATGATTAACTAATAGTAATAAATGCTTTTGTATGGTAGTATATATTCCAATTATCTATATCAATTGCTAAAATACATATCACCATATGAACTATTAAAATAATCTTAAATTTACCAAAAGTCAAATAAATAGTTTGTTAGGCAGTGGGCTAAATTATGAGTCTCTTGGGAATAAGATAAAAGATATTTTTATGTTTGCTTTCTCAGCCAATTTGTTTCCTCTGGTTAGATAGTAGTTATCACCTTGCCGAAAATTAGCTCAGAATTTTTAACACATCTTTTTATGTTTTTGTACAGAAGTTCCTTTTAAGACATCTCAGTCTGCCTAGTTTTGTGTATTTGTGTCAAACAAAGTATTTTTAAATGATAAATAGAAGAAATCAAGCATAATTTTGAATGCTATAATTTTAAAAGGGGTGAACTGGGGAGTTCTCCAATGCTGTTTTCTTTTCAAAGAAAGAGGACCTCCAAATAAACTACTTTCATATCTACTAGTTTGGCACCTCAATTCTATTTTTGAACTGATGGCTGTTTGACAATCCATGATGAATAGTGTGTGGTCAGCTATTTCAGATTTTCCCGTTACTAGAATTACATTTCTAATGTAAGGATGGGTTATTATTAGCTAAAGCTTTTATTTCCTAGGATTAGGTAAAATTGAAAGGGTTATTTCTGTTGATACACCTCATTTCACATTGCAATGCAACTATTGAACTGAAAACGTCCTTAGATTTCTATTTGAATGGTCAAGGAATGGCTGATTATGTGTTATTGGCTTTTAAAGGGCCAGTGACTAATAGTCAAAACAACATTATTCATATAATAATTCTATAGTTAATCTCAAGAGCTGTTTAAATTTTCATTTTCAAATTTTTCTTACAATAATACTGAAAGCCATCAAGATATTTTAAAAATATGTGAACACAAACATTGTATAATCTCTGGGTAATGTCAGATAAAATGTTATATTCATATCTAAAACTACAGACTCTGTAAAACATTAGCTAAAGGTGGTTTTTTTTCATCATACTGTGATCACCTGCATTTAGAAATACGTATATGCATTTGCCATTATTGGAACCCACTATCTACATAACAGCATGGCCACTGTTTGAGAAGGGATACAATTGATTTATAAAACACCAAGAGATTTTTCATGGGAGTAAAAATGTAGCGACATAGTTTATGGTGAAGATAGCTTACGAGAACAAGTATTTCTCTGTGGGTGAACAAGGCATTAGTTCTGCACCTGACATACTTAGCACACACAGTTGAACACATAATGCCAATATTATTACAGATTATCCTGGGCCTACTATTGTAAATAGTGTTGTATATAAAGTAAAATACAAATTCCTAAAAAAGAGAAAATGCTATAATTTGTCAGAATCATAAGAATGTGGCTATACAGAAGTCACTACAAGAGCTAGCACTTCTAAAGGAAGCAGTCATAAAATATCATTTAAAAAATGATAACCTTGAATTGCATTTAGATAACAGGTTAAAAAACATATATGAAGTTTTAAGAGTATAATAATCATAGTTATATAGGTAGTTGATTTGTATATATACTGTATTCTTACACTTAAAATTAAATAATGATTTTTAAAAGTTGGGCAAATATATGAATGTAGCTAGAGAACATAATTTTCAGACACAATTCCATAACACTAAACTTTCTGAAAATAAGAATAAGAAAATCATTCAGTAATAAGCTGCATGTATAGTGAAAATAAAATAAAACTCACTTGCATTACTTCTCTTATGCAAAATATTAAAACATAAATTAGAAATATGCATTGATAATAATATGGAACAGATTTCAATATGTAAAACATCGAAATTTAATGCAATGATAAAATAATATCTTTTTAAACATCATCCTAAATACATGTAAGTGAAAGTGAGGAATGCCAACCTTCATGAACAGGGGGACCATCTCCTGATTCTTTCCACTTTGGTTTTCATGTTGATATGGCCTCTGAAAAGTGAGTGCAACGTGAACAGAAGATGAAGTCTTCCTTATGACGACAGTAACGACTGTAACTCCATCTAGGTAGGACATTAACTACACTCCTGATCACGTACAGAACATGCATTAGTTTCATGCAGCTATTCTGCAGTTTTCAGCCCATGTATCGTAGACAGAGGACGAAAAGGAAAGTTCCCCTTTGAAGGAGTGGCAGCACCATCGTCGCCCTAGTCTTTCTGAGTTAATATCAGGACTTCTTTTTTTGTCGCTGTTGTTTCATTTTGCTTTCAGTTTTTTCACGTGAGAATTACTACCTCAGAATTTGCAGAGGGTTTAGGTTTCAGGTAACCCACCACGGGCCAGGGCGAGCTGTGCTTTGCTTTTTCTAAAATCTTTCTCTCTCTCTCCTCTCAACCTCGCTCTCTCTCACTATTTTCTTTCTCAGTAGAAATTTGCTGGTCCAGGATTAAAATACATGAATGAGCATCTTCCAGGATGAATTTTATGTTTCCTGTAGTTTTGTTTAATGATATGCTAGTTTGAGGCTCGTGTATTACTTTGAAGTAGAGGCTACAGCTTTTGTGCTGAGCCCTAGTCTTCTAACCTGTTCTTTCACTGAAGCTGAGACCGAAAAAACTCCACATAGATGCAGAGGCAGATTGGGAGAAAGAATGTCTCCTTTTCTTGCATGGCGTTAATTTATTCATAGATTTAGACAGTCACCTAGTCAATAAGCACCTGGGCTAACCTTTGAACATCACTTGATAGTCTTTGGGCTGATAAAGAATCCCCGACCCCCAAATAATATTAAGACACTATCTCTACTTCCCTTGACAACGATATGGGAAGAAAGCTGGATAATTACTCTAAGTGCACCCACTCAGAAAAATAAGTTACAGTATTCCAGAAATGGAGAAAAACAAAAGGGTGTTGAGGGGCGCACATTCTGTTTTTCTTGTGTCCTTTGATCTTTCTTCACTGCTTAAGTGAGAAGACTTGAAGACTTAGCATAGAGGATGTGCCTACTTGCTCCCCTCCCTGGCTGGCTGTGTCCCCAGAAACGATGCCATTATCCATCACTTTGCCTCAAGGACTGTGGAAGGAATTGTTTGCTTTATACGTATTACCTTACAACTTCATGAAATCGAATGCAAACGATCTAATAAACTAATTATGAGAAATAAAAACATAGTATGCTGTTTCAAACTATGTTCCATAGTGTTCTGTTTTTATTACATATTGTCATTTTAAGGCTCACTCCTCCTTAGAGCTGCTTTAGGAATAGGAAAGGCAATTTAAATGCAAAATGCCTTTTTTTTCAAAGAGGGTGTAAACCTATAAATGCATCATTGCACACGTGGATGAACCTTTCATAAAAATGGAAAGTGAGTAATGAGGTGCATCTATCTCCCCAATATGATTACTTATGAAATTTGGTGGCAGGCATATCCCTCTAAGATTAAATAACTTTCAACGGTTCTCTGCCAAATTTTTTTAAAAATTTGCACTTGGGTTTTCCTTGCGCATGTTTTATACCAGATTCCATGAACTCAAATAAATGAGTTCTTATCTCTCCCATAAATGAACTAAAATATTTCTCCTATCATGCCTTACTACTTACCTCCATAAAGAATAACTAATTTGGAAAGTGATGGTGCTCACAGATAATTGCTCTACTTTGAAGGAGACACATAATACTGGATTTTCAACATCCCCACTCCAAAATCCACTTATTATTTGAGGTAACAATGTTCTTAAAACATACACACATGACACCTAACTTCCCTATATTTATTTCTCTACACAGATCGGACTATGTATATCCGGGAATTCCATGGGTATGTTCTGCACAAGAGGCGCAGAGGGAGCAGGGCTGTAGTCCAGCGTCCACTAGGGAGAGCTGCCTCACAGCACACCACCGCCAGCAGCATGGCCACACTGGAGAATTCTCCATCGCCAGTAACAGTAATGGAAAAACAACAGCAGCTTCCCAACCAAGGAAATTCAGTAATAGCACCGTCCCAACTTTTAATTCATCGTGTGCTCATATTAGTTAGTAATTAACAGATATCCGGAGTTGCATAAATCATCAATTTTAGACTTTGCTACCATTTCGACATAAAATGAACCGTGTCCCAAACACAATTTTTACTTTCCAATTTCTCACTCCTCTTTGGCTGTGAAAAGTAGCTTTGTAATAATATTCCTGATTATAAGAAAAAAATCACCATGTGCATCACATTAAATATTACAAGACGTTGTGATTGAAGGATAAAATAGATTTATACAGAGGAGATGCAACCTTTAAAGGCAAAACACTGAAAATTTAGTGATGAAAAGTAACAGCAAAATGTAAATGTCATTAATTGTGGAACAAAGTAAATAAACTGCCATAATATTTAAGAAATGAGGGGCTAAATTTTAAAATATATAATATGATATCATCCTTATAATTAAGGTTGGCACTTTCAAATCAATGCATCAAAGGAGTGATAAAGTTTGTTTTCGATTTTGTTTGTGTTTTAGGATTATTTTAGGCACAAGTTTCATCTTAAAAGGGGAATCAAGGAGCCTAATTAGTTCACCTAGCAAAATTCCCCACCTAATGAGCATAGTATAGACAGACATTTTAAGACTATGTGCTTAACAGTACAGCATCACTGATGTTAGAATAGCAAACATTCTGAATTATATTATTTTTAATAATCACAACCTGAAACTATTTTTGTTGAATATATTTATATTATTGGTTCAGTTCCATGTGTCTAGTGATTTGTGTACAACATTTACTAGTTATTTCCTTTTCCTTTTCCCTGGTTTTGCTTATTATCCTTCCACATCATTTAACTTTGGCTCTGCCTAACAATTTTTCTATTTTGCAATTGAGTTTAAAGGGAAATGTTATTAAATCAGGGAATTCCATAAATATTGCTTAAAAGTTATAAATAGGCTGTCTTCGGTATTTGTCAACATAGAGTTCTTTCAATTAAAATATTTCCTGGCTACCACAGCGTGGAAGCTGTGGAAATTGGCTCCACATCCAGCTGGCTGATTCAGTAAGAAATCAGCTGGCCTCAATTTAGATTTCTTTTCTTTTAAAGCAGTGCCAAATTGAGGATTAGTACATTGTGGAGAGGGGGGCGGGCAGCTCCACCCCTGATCAGCCATTCTTCACTCCCCAGAATGGGCTTGCCTTCCCAGCCCCAGCTGTGCACTGGATTAATCTACACGGGGAGCTTCTCTGTCTCCACCGTTTTCAACGTGCTCATCAAGGTCCGGCATCACTTCTGACAAAAGCGAAATGCGGCTCCACTGACACTGGATTTAGGAGACTTTACTCAGGCCTTAAAAATACACACACACCAAACACACATGCACAGGCATGCAGCTTTCATCACATACGTGCATTATGAGGAGAGTCAACAGATAACACTGAATCTTAGGAAAATTGAATAAGAGGACGATAGAGAAGAACACTTCTTCAGAAACAGGTCCATCAGAGAATGGGCATGATTTGACCACTCCGGAAATGGCTCTTCCCAACTGAGTGTGTAAGAACACTCTAGTTAACAATTTGTTGGAAAAGGGGCTTACTCTGTATATTACACAAGTAAATGTTTATGTTATTACCCCATTACTGCCCTCTTCTTATAATAGCTTCTTCTTAAACCACCCAGGCCATAGTCTATCACAGTGACATTTTTCATTGCAAATGTCTGCTTTGCAGCTTCTCAAAGCCCATAGGTCAACTAAGTGACTTTATAAACTAATCCTATGTTCCTGCCGCTAAGGAAGTATACAAATGCATACAGTTTTATTGTGTGGTATTTCCCCATAAACTGCGTTTTTTAAAAAAATAAGAAGTCTCTGTCCTTAATTTTGATGTATTATTGATGATAAAGTTCAAGAAAATTGTTTGGAGTTATGACCTCACTCAAACTGTGAGCCAACTAACCGTAACTATTTAGGTTTAGTTTTGGTTTATAAAATCATCTGTCTGCAGAGCATGAAAGTAATTTACTGACTGTATTTTCATAAGTGTTTTAAAAAGACATTATATGAATTTTTTAAAGAAAAGACAGTTCAAAAAGAATTTAGCAGAAATTTATTTCAGTTCATTTCCCTGATAATTTAAGATTAACTTTTTTAAATTAAATAAGTGAATAGAAAATGTTCATCTGGAGGAGCTCTTTATCAGTCATCCTACAAGGACTATGGCAATTATACTACTGGAATCAACACCCTAAAAAAGGCATTAATATAAAAAAAGATAGCAGATGTACTAATGAAAAATGTTGATGAATGTATTTCAGGCCCTGGTCAACTGTGTATTCATCATCACCTATGAATGCATTTGTACATCTCCTGAATATAGTTTCTTAACAATCACTGGTTCTTTAACATGTTCCAGGTCCAAGGTCAACTGCTACTGCTTTTGGCCAGCAAAGCTAAATCATTGAAAGTTAACTTTTGGGTTTTCCTCATGATTTCCATAAGTTTGTAATAGTAGCCCATGAAGTTATGAAACCTTATGTGAAAAATATATGTGAAGTGGTTGATAAAAGCAAGAGATGTACTTGAAAACATCAGGTTGTGTGAACTGAAAAACAGACAAATTACAGAAAGAAAAGTGCAGTAGGTCTCATTGTTTCTGGTTATCACCCCTTCATGAGATAAAATAAAGGAATTGACATGTAAATGTGGGTGGTCACCCAGCTTTTACAAAAGCACATTTGCCTCCCCTCCTTTCAGAAGTCAATTTTTAAATCTGTATTATATTGGTGAGTTTGAAGAAAAACAAGAACAATACCAAGAAGGACATAGGGAAACAAATGCATGGATCAAAAAGCATCTTGATTGCGACTGCTCTTTTGGGTGCCAAACCAAAAGCAGGAATAAATCGTTTGGCTCCTTAGCCACTGTTGTGTTGCGTGGGATCCCACAGGAAAACAAAAGGAGTGTTTTTCATTTTGGGCACAGTGCCTGAAAATATACAAGGAATTAGGAGGAAAACAGAGTGACATCAATGGTCATAAAAATGTGACCTTCATCTTGACAGAATAAGACAAATAAAGTTTCCACCGCACCTGGCATTTAAACTTTAAAGGAAGTTGTAAGGACAACCTCCTCCTTACAATGGGCCTAAGCATTACTGTGTTTCCAAATATTCCTGATAGTTTTGAATCACTGATAATTTGGTATGCTGGCTCAAAGAAACAAAACCCTCACAAGTATACTGACCATTAGTTGATTTTTTCCACTTTGGAAAAAGCACCGTGAATCGCAGTGGAGATCCACCTCGTTCCACTGGTGACATTCTGGTCCTTTTGCCAGTCCGAGGGACCGTCCCACCCAGAGTTCTGCTTAAAGAACTAATTGGCATCTCTCTGTCTGGAACTGAAACTTCCATGTGGGATCAAAAGATCAGAGACCTTGGGGCTAGTTTCATCCTAAAAAACTGTCCCTTAGCACTTTCCGAATTTGTTTCCTCAGCACTCCCTTCACTAATGCTCAAAACTTCCTGTTTGCTCGAGTTGTCCGGAGTTAACCGCTCCGAAAACCAAAGCAACAGAAGTGACCTGGAGTGGTTAACTTTGTATGCCTTGACAAAAATCACAGTAATACTTTTACTAAGTCAAAGGTAGAATAATGTGCTAACTGTACTGTGAACTAAACATGTTTATTTTATTTCAATTTAGTAATCCCTCACAAAATTTAAATACTACTACTAATAATAACAAAATTAAAAAGCTAGTGTGTTCTTTACTCTGAAATACCACATTGGACTGACGTGTACCTATATCCTCCCCATTTCCCAGTTGGAAAGGACTTTGCTGGAGAAATCAAGAACTGGTGGCTTTGGGCCCTGGCTGGTGTAGCTCAGTGGATTGAGCATGGGCTAAGAACCAAAGGGTTGCCAGTTCGATTCCCAGTCAGGGCACATGCCTGGGTTGCAGGCCAGGTCCCTAGTGGGGGCCTTGTGAGAAGCAACCACACATTAATGTTTCTCTTCCTCTCTTTCTCCTTCCCTTCTCCTCTCTCTAAAAATAAATACATAAAATATTTTTAAAAAAAGAACTGGTGGCTTTAGCAAAAAGTTACCTTTATCTGGACATAAAGTAACCCTTACAGGTTTTTTTTTCTTTATTAGAAGCAGATATTATAATCTGCTAATAAAAATATTTGCTGGGTCTTGCCTAAGGAAAAAAGAAGACATGAAACATATAAATATACATATATGCATACCTATTTAAATATAATGTTTTACATAGAATTTTAATAAGTTTAGCCATTTGGGAGAGTTTGTTGGTTGCTTATAAGATAAACATTCACTCTTCCCTGTTTTCCAAAACATTTTTTTGAGGGGGGAGGGTAGCAAGTGAATAGCAACATGCCCAGCTGAAAATTTTCATTTGACACCTGTCACTGTAGATAGGGGTGGCTGGGTGACTAACTTTTTAATTGTATAATTATGGTTGAAATTTTGATTGCAGATTTCAAGATAATTCTGTATGAAGGTATCTTACTCAATTGGCAGGTAGGTTTGTTTAGTCCATCTATTTCTTGTTTGTCCCTAAATCTTCTTGCTTGGAATATGGCTGTAATTGCTTGGGCCTCAGCAGCCATCTTGCAGCCACAGATTAAGTGTGAAAGCCAGATGCTTCGCACACGAGGGAGAGAAAAGAGCAAAGGAGCTTAGAACATTCGTGGGGCTCAGCCATGAGAGCCTCCGTGTCTGTCCTGGACTGTCTACTTCTGCACTTTTCTAAAATAAGAAAGCAAAACTATAAATTAAAACTATCTTATTTAAATCACTATTTTTTAGAGCCTGTATTTGCAGCTGAATTGAATTTCTGGGAGATACAGCCACCCACAAGTTTTATTCATTTTTAATATTTTATATTTTAACTCACCCTTAAATATTTTTTGATAGCACAATTAAAATTTTCTTGCTTTTAGACTTGTTTTTGTTAGCATTAGCTACAGAGTTCTAATTAAAAGGTTGGATTTCACATCAAACACCAGACATCCACATCCTAGCTCTTTCACTGAGCAATTTTACAAGATCACTGAGAATTCATAATATTTCTAACCTCAGTTTCTTCTTCCAGAAATTGGAAAAATCAATTAAATACCTATATAAGAGAATTATTTTGAGAATAAAAAGTGTTTTGCACAGTGCCTGACCCATTGTAAGGACTCAGTAGATAATAGTCATCACAATACATAATACATATTTAATTGGTAGTGCTGTCCCACAATCAGGTGTCAGAGAGGGACTCCAGATCATATTTATTCAAATGTACTTTGTGGTTTAGTCACTCCTCAACAATATTTATGACATGTAGACTTGTAAATGGGTATAATCAATGACTCACTGGCAAGAAATAACTAAAAAAATAAATGGAAATTCAATTCATGATTTTGGCCTTTATAATATTGTGTTCTAATCAACTCAAGCTTAAAAATTGAGAAGAGTGTCACTTTCAAACTTTAACCATCTGTTCCATCTCTCAATATTATGTTCACCCACAAAAATAAAGAATAATGCAAATTGCAAATTAAGCAACAAGAAATATCATTCAGCTCTAAGAAAAAGTTCATGTACTTCCATAAATTATATGCATAATATTATTTCTTGTCAAATATATATTTCCACTTCCACTCCTTCCTTAAATCAACTCCTAATATATGCAGCTAGACACATCTCAGTGGTGAATAAGATCTTTTAAAAAATATTTCAAGCTTTTTTTCAAACTCCATTGTTTACTTTCGGGCCTTTGCATTACTTGCTTTGATGGGATCAATGGTATCTCTTTATTTGGACATTACAATTGGTTCTCACACCACCTAACACGTCTTTGTGATAAGGTCTTAACAAAACAGGACTCCTAACAGGATTTCTGATAGCCAGCTATGTGGGTTATGACGTATGCATCATTTTCTGTGCACCTACCACTTATAACTAATTAAGAATTAACTTGATAGTAAGCTAGCAAAATATTGCTACTTGTTTGATTAGAGAAATTGTTTTATTTTATTTCTTTTATTTAGAATGATTTAGAGCTATTATTTCAATTTTATTTCTCAGCCCCGTGGCCCCTGACCTGGGTGAGTAGAAAAAATAATTTTCTGAAACTCTGTAGTCCCAAGGGCCATGTTTTTTCTTTTCTTCTGGAACTATTAAGATAGCTATACCTTTAAGACAGCCAATAGTAAGAGGAAATTCTGCCCCCTTTTAAACAGACATGTATAGAAATTATCATCTTTAGAAAATCAAAATCCTTCATTTTATTCAGTGTGAACCTTGCTAATGTGGGAGTATTCCAAAAGGGTGGAAAGTAAACAATAATTCAGATCAGGACAGAAAAAGAAATAAAAATTCTACTTCAGGGGACATTGGGGGAAAGAGGATTTAGTACACAATAGTAGTGTGAGATTTGTTTATTTAAATAGATTATTATATTTGCATTTTGATGACTCTTATTTCCACACTCTGCTTTCCTAACACTTTCCTACAAATAAGAAAGTGTGTTTTTCTGCACCTCTACACTAATGACTCCTCACTCCACAAGGCTTGCACTTATTAAAGCTTTTTATTGCCACTTTGCTTAAAGAGGTGTTTGAACTCTAGCAGGTAGACAAATCCAGAGGGGAAATTCATTGGAAAGTATTCATAATGGAATACAGAATGAAAAACACGATTATTGCTACGGACTACTTTCTTTTTCTGGTCTCTACAGATGCATCAGATATCTGCACTTTGACTCAAGAATATGAAATAGACCTTCTCTTGGGTTTAAATATCTAATAGAGTAAGAAATTCCTTCCCATTCATCACTGTGTGAATATAAAAATTAAATTGTCATTAGGATATGACCTACTAAAGATATAACAATATAGGCTTATTATTTCTTTCTCCTCAATAAGAAAGAACTCTGAAGAAATTGCTTGGTGCTAGTACAAATCAATTCTATTTTTTCCCCAACAAATGTTTCAACCCATCTATAATAATAGTGCTTTCAATAATTATTTCTTTCTATTGTTTATTGTTTTCTAGATGAAACAGTGGAATAATGGAGGTAACAATGGACATACAAATATTTTGCTGGAAGTCTTTCTATAAGAAAAATTTACCTTTCCCAACCTATCCATGCACTCATAGATGGACAAATATACTTAACATATATAGGAATGTGACACCTCTTAATTTTTATTTTAAGGTGAGTCGTGAGTTTTCAAATACAATTATCTGGACAATAAAAACCTTGAGCCTTTTATGTCATGGTTTTCTTAGTCTTCAGAATTCAACCAGCATTTTTTGCACAACTACTTAAATGATAAAATGGGCCAATACCCTAAAATGAATGAAGCATGGTTGAAACTCTGAGGAACCAGCTACCAACATAAACTTACATTTTCAGAATGAAGCAAGTGCACAAGGAGAGGGGGTTTCTCCTTTGAGAGAGGATACTAAGTTTTTACCGGGAACATATTCAAGATAATAGGTGATGGAGACAGAGTCTCCAGTTCCAAATCTGCAGAAAGAAAAGACATAATTACACTTCCATTGTTTAGGTAATTATGAGTTGTCCTTTTTAGCAATAAGAGAAGTTACCAGGTAGGAAATGAAAAGGTGTAGGAAGAAAAAGAGGGAAGTTTGGGAACAAGTTGTAAGTTTTTCTGTGTTATTGCTGTAAA
Source organism: Carollia perspicillata (assembly GCA_004027735.1). Classification (NCBI taxonomy): domain Eukaryota; kingdom Metazoa; phylum Chordata; class Mammalia; order Chiroptera; family Phyllostomidae; genus Carollia; species Carollia perspicillata. The sequence continues at coordinate 21,888 of PVKM010018408.1, forward strand.
GCTTCTGATTTTTTATTTATTCATTTGTTTGGTTTTGTAAGTCAACACACGAACAGTTAAGATTAACTCAGGTGGTATTAAAATGATTTTTCTAGTTCAAGGGAGGGGTTCTGTTTCTCCTTATTTTATGCAAGCAAACAAAGGAATATTTTCCATTCAAATCAGTTATCATCTGTTTCTTTTCTTTTATCAAGTATGACAAATCTTTTCTGAGCTGGGAAGCTATTACCTCAGGAGATTCTAATGCCTGAAATCTTGGAGTTGCAGTTGAAGTAATCTTTAGTCATTGGCTAACTATCCCAAGTCCATACAGGATTTTAAATATCAGTCTTATACAGAGAGTTGTTTCAATATACAAAATAGAATCACATGTGCAATTAGCTATCAAAATATGTTAATACAAAGTAACTCTCTTTTCTGAGATGAAACATCACGCAGACACCTAGGTACTTTGGACCTTCGAGTTCAGAACCATCCAGAATTTTGCTATTGGTGTCCCGCTCGGCCCTTTGGGAATTAGAGTTGTCTTTTGCCTCACACGGTATAATCTATTTGCTGCTTTGGCTCCCACACTGCTTTCCAGCATGTTAGAACCAGTAGATATTTACATAAAACAAACCAAAAATGGCTAATATTTTGTTTTCTTCCACAAGGAACTTTATATCTCAATTCTACCCACCTTTACCTTGTCCTATTGCCTTAAATCTGGCCAATTTTCTTTTTTATATATAAACCATAAAAAATGTTTAATGTTTCCACTAAAAACAAACAAACAAACAAAAACCAAAGCAGAATATTGAACGATATGTTTTAACTTTCAAGTATCTTCCAGGCACTGCAATATGTGATTCTACCCACACCATTCATTCTGCCCTCACAATAGCTCTTTGAAGGAGTTAATGGGCCCTCCTCCCTTTTTTATAGGTAAGGAAATTCAGGTACAGAGTGGTTAGGTAACCTACCCAAGATCACGCAAGTGTTAAGCAACTAATTGAGATTTGAATCTGATCACTATCATTGAAAAGACGTTAGTTATTTACTAGTTACAATCCAACGGAAGGTAGTACAGAGACTTGTTCATCAGGTACTCATTTCCAAGTTTCTGCAGCTCCCCCTGGTGTCCGAGTTCACGGTTTTTTTCTAACAATCAGTTAACTTAGCTCTCTTAACTTCTTTACTTCGCCACATCCTCATCTATAAAATGGGAACATACATACACACTTCAGAGGGACGTTGCAAGGATTCCATAAGATGGCGTTTGTAGAGTGCCTAGGGACTACTTGCCACATATCCAGAGCTCAGTTCTCCCATTGTCCTCTTGTAACTCTACTTACCATCCATCAGACAAGAAAAAGCTCTAGTCGGCTTTTCTAAGTCTTTTTAATGCCTGCTTTCTCAACATCCTCTTAAAGAAAAATGAGGAAAGATGAGTTTCTTCCTGCTGAAAGTGGTGTCGCAGAAATGTCTGCGACTTAATTTCCTTGCACCAAATTGAAAACTTGAAGATATTTTATTAATTTACTAATTAATTACCACCCTTCCAATAATTTCATTGCATTAGAGAACATATACCTGGCACATAGTCTATTGATAATACTACATTTTTAAATGTCTGTTTCTTTCTAAAAATATATATTCAAAAATAACCCATTTTATTTTTTATTTACTGTTGTTCAGTTCCAGCTGCCCCGCCTTTTTCCCCATTGCTCTCCCCTACCCTGTTTCCCCGACTCCCACAATCAATCCCCCCCCTACATTGTCCGTGCCCATGAGTCTTCCGTTTGTGTTCCTGTGCTTGCCCCTTCCCCATTTCAAGCACCAGGTGATGAGTCTTACAACTATTTCTTCAATTCTAGATTTCAGGTGCTACTGGAGCTTTTCAAGAGCACTCTGCTAAACATCACTCCCAGTATCTTAGGCCTCTGGAGACTCCTGAAAACCTGAGTTTCAGTTCTCTCATTTAACAGCAAGCATTAGCTTTTCATTTTCTTCTGTAAACCTCCTCCAGCGCTCATCCTCCTGTCGACGCATCAAGGTACTTTTCAAAGGCTAACACCAGCACAAATCCTCTATCACCTCAGCAGGCAAGTCTCTGGTCTTCTAAATTTCATTTTGATCTTTATTCTTTTTTTTTGTATTTATTTCCATTGCCACTTTGCCTCCTTATACCCCCTTCCCCACACACATATCTCCACCCTGATGTTCATGTCCATGAGATGCTTCATCTGTTTGCTTAATCCCTCTTCCCCTAGAGTCCCCTCCCATAGCTGTCAGCCTGCTCTCCGTCTATGAGTCTGTCTCCGTTTTACTTGTTAGTTCAGTTTGTTCATTAGATTCTGCATATGAGTGAAATCATATGGTACTTGTCTATCTCTGACTGGCTTCTTCACTTAGCATAATGTTCTCCAGGTCCATCCAGGGTGTCATGAAAGGTAATTTTTCTTTTTTATGCCTGAGTAGTATTCCATTGTATAAATGCTCCATAGTTGTTTTACCCATTCACCTATTAATGGATACTTGGGCTACCTCCATATCTTGGTGATTATAAATAATGCTGCAATAAATATAGGGGTGATTAACCATCATTAAAATAAAAAGACAACCCATAGAATGGAAGAACATATTCACCAATGCATCTGGTAAGGGGTTAGTATCCAAAATTTATAAAGAACGTACAAAAGTCAACACCAAAAAAAGCAATCTAATTAAAAAATGGGCAAAAGACCTAAATAGACACTTCTCCAAAGAGGACATACAGATGGCCAATAGACATATGAAAAGGTGCTCAACATCATTCATTAATCATCAGCAAAAAGCAAATTAAAACCACAATGAGATGTCACCTCACACCTGTCAAAATGGCTCTCATCAATAAATCAACAAAGAACAAGTGCTGGTGAGGATGTGGAGAAAGAGGAACGCTTTTGCACTGTTGGTGGGAATACAGATTGGTGCAGCCCCTGTGATACCTCAAAAAATTACAAATGGATCTGCCTTTCAACTCAGCAATCCCAATTCTGGGAATATATCCAAAGAAACCAAAAACACTAATTCAAAAGAAGATCGTTATTCTTTTGCAGAAACCTACTGTGTGCAGCACTGCATTCCTTGTACTCACGTAGCTTTTTTAATCTTAGAGGTAATGTGTACTTAAATGTGTATTCCTAACACTTTAG
>PVKM010018409.1:0-25065 GCA_004027735.1 Carollia perspicillata
AGAACGGTTCTCAACATATATGTGAATTTCATTTTAGGAGGAATAAGAAAGGAGGTACAACAAAATATGTAAAGATAGTTTGGGGACTGATTAAATTATAAGCAAATTACTTTAACAAGAGAGTTAAAGATGTATAAAATAACAAAAGAGTTAAAGATATATAAAATAAGTAAGTATAAAATAATTATAGATTTTTAATTAAAACATTTCAAAATAGATGACATATAATTATTTAAAGTATGCATAAATGAGGTAGAAGTGGGGATGGCTAAGGTGGGCAGGAGTGGTGGGTGGGAAATAGAGACAAGTGTACTTGAACAACAATAAAAAAATAAAAAAGACATAAACTATGGCATGTTTATTTAATGGGAGAATTTGCTTATCCAAATAATATTTAAAGACATGAAATTATATACAAGATATACTCTTTTTAAAAAAAGTGATGAAAGTTATGTAATATGAATTTACTCTTAACAATTTTGAGTATAGTTTGCAGTATTGTTAAATATATATAACAGTTTTTTATAAATGTTTTCATCTTCTATGACTAAAACAATGTGTGTGTGTGTGTGTGTGTGTGTGTGTATACACACACCATTAAATAACAACCCCCCATTTCTCCCTCTAGCCTAAGGAAACCACCGTTCTATTAATTTTTTGTGTCTCTGTGAGTGTGGTAATCTTAGATAAGTCATACAAATTGAATCATGTGATCTTTGTTTAAATGTAAATGACTTTTTTACTTAACCTAATGTCTTTAGGGTTCATTCATATTATAGTATATGATATGATTTTCTTATTTGTTAAGGCTGGATAACATTCTATTGTACGTATATACCACATTTTCTTTATCCATTCATCTGTTAAAGGACATTGTGGATGCTTCCACATCTAGCTATTGTGAACAATGCTTCACTGAACATAGTGTGTAAATATTTCTTTTAAATCCCATTTTCAATTATTTTGGACATATATTCAGAAGTTCCATTGATAAATCATATGACAATTTTATTTTAATTTTTGGAGGCATGTCCATTCCTCTCTCCATAGTAGCTGAATCATTTTGTGATTCCACCAATGGTACACAAGAATTCTGATTTCTCCACACCCTCATATGCACTTGTTATTTGGGTTTTAGTTTTGGTTTTTGTTGTTTTTTTTAAATAACATTTGTTCTAACCGGTGAAAAATGATATGTCATTGTGGTCTTAATATGCATTTCCCTGATGATTAGTGATGTTGAGCATCTTTTCTTATCCTTCCTTGTCATTTACATATCTTCTTTGGAGAATAATATTTCAATTTGTTTGCTCATTTTTAATTAGGTTATCATTTCTTTTGTTATTGAGTCACAGGAGTTATATATATGAATATGGTTTACAAATTTATTCTTTCATTTCTTACATTGCCTTTTCACCATGTTGATCATTTCCTTTGCTGTGGCATTTTTAAGTTTGATATAGTTCATTTGTGTATTTTTTATTTTGTTATCTGTGCTTTTGGTGTCATATCTAAGAAATCATTGCCCATTCTAATATCATAAAAATTTCCCTATGTTTTCTTAAGGGATTTTTGGTAGGTAATAGGCTCATGTTTTCTAATCCATTTTTAGTTTTTGTATAAAGTATGAGTCTGGCTTCATTGTTTTGTATGTGGATATTTAGTTTCCTAAGATCATTAGATAAATAATCTATTCTTTGATTATGGTATAGTTTTAGCAGCCTTGTTGAAAACCATTTGACCATATATGTGAAGGTTTATTTCTGGGCTCTCTGTTCCATTCATACTAGATGCCTGTCTTCATGTCATTACCACACTACATGGAATACTGTGGCTTTATAACACATTTTCAAACCAAGAAGTGTGAGGCCTTCAGTTTTCTTCTTTATTTTCAAGATAGTTTTTGCTCTATGGAGTCTTTTTGAGGATACCTGTTAATTTTAACTGTTTTTTTCCTATTTCTATAAAAATTGTCTTAGGGATTTTGATACAGATTGCAGTGAATTTGTGGATGACTGCATAGCATAAACTGATGTTATATCAATATTATTATTGATAATAATATTATTATTATGTTGTTATTATATCAATAATCATCCTTTTGTTCCATGAACATGGGTTATATTTACATTTATTTGAGTCTTCAATTTCTTTCAGCCATGCTTTGTACTTTTTGTGTGTGAATCTTTCACCTCCTTGGTTAGATTTATTTCTAAGTATTTTAATTTTTGATGGTATGTAATTATTTTCTTCATTACCTTATTAGATTGTACATTGGTGGTGCATAGAAACAAAATTAATTTTTGTGTTGCTATTAAGTGCAAATATATTTATAATTATTATTTTATCCTTATGAATTTACTCTACTTATTATGTAATGTCCTTTGTCTCTTGTGACAGTTTTTTAATTAATGCATATTTTATCTGATATAAGTTTGGCCATGTTTGTTCTCTTTCGGATATGATTTGCAGGGAATATCTTTATCCGTCTTTTATTTTCAACCTATGTGTGCCATTACATCTAAGGTGAGTATCTTATACATAACACATACTTGAATTTTTTTTTTAATTTCTTTCAGCTACTCTGTTTATTTCTTCAGTTGTAGAGTTTAATCTATTTATAATTAAAGTAACTATGATAGGGAAAGATTTAACATTTCTTTCTTTTTAATTAACTTCTTTCTAGCTTGGAATTTTCCTCTCTTGCTGTTTTTCTCTTTGTTTCATTGATTTTTTGGGGGTATGGACATTCTTTGATTCTTTTCTCATTATCTTTGTTTTATCTTCTACAGCCATTTTCTTTGAAGTAACCATGGAGCTTAAATCAATTAATTATAACAATTTATTGTAAGTAAAATATCTTATAGTTGCTACAATATTTTATAAACTGATAAGAAATTAACTTCAATTTTGTGCAAAACTACTCTTTTATGTTTCCCCAGTCTCACCTTATCTTACTGATGTCACAAATTACATTTTCTATATTGTTCATCTGTTAAGTTTTATAGTCATAATTATTTATATGTTTTGTATTTTAACTATTTACCACAATTAAAAGTGTTTAATTTACAACCATTATAGTATAATGTCATTTTTATTGCCTATATATGTACCTTTACCAACATGGTTTTTATTTTTGAGTGCTTTAGTATTGCTGCCCAGACGTATTTTATTTTAACTTGTAGTATTCTCTTGAGCATTTCAGACAAGTCTAGAAGGGTAGGACTCCCTCATATTTTGTTTGTCTGGGAAAATCTCTATTTCTGAAAGACATTTTGCAAGATATATTATTCTTGGCAGTTTTTTTTTTATATGATCCCTCTACTCTCTGGCTTGTAAGTTTTCTGCTGAGAAATCTACTGAAATCTTGACAGTTCTGTTGCATGTGAAATGTTGCCTTTCTCATTCTGCTTTCCAGAATTTTTTTTTTTTTTTGTATTTAACTTTTGACAGTTTGAATATAATCAAGTCTTGGTGTAGAACTCTTTTAGGTCATCTTAGTTGGAGTCTTGTGAGCTTTGTGAATTTGGATATTCATTTCCTTCCTCAGATTTGGGATATTTTCAGATCTTCAAATAAGCTCTCTGTCCATTCCTTTCTCTCCTTCTGGAAATTGAATAATATGTATTTTGGTCTACTTGATGGTGTCCAACAGGTCCTCTAGTCTTCCTTCTCTTATTTTTATTCTTTTACCTTTTCCTACCATGGTTAAATAACTTCCAGTGATCTTCAAGTTCACCGATTAGTTATTCTGCTTGATCAATTATATCAATCCAAAAGGAAAAATTTTCATTTCAGTTAGTATATTCTTTGGCTCCAGAATTTTTGTTTCATTCTCTTTAATAGTTCTTTTTAAAATCTTTTTGTTGTAATCTTATTTTGTTCATGCATCATTTTTGAAATTTATTTTAGTTTCCCATCTGTGATCTCTCTTAAACCATCAGGTTTCTTTAAGACAGCTTGGTGAGTTTTTTATTAGGTAATTAAGAGATCTCCATCTTTTCAGGGGTGGCTCCTAGAGTTTGGTGTTTTTTTTTCTTTGATTTGTCTGTGCTCCCTGTTTCATTACCCACTTTGTCATATTTTCAAATATGCATTTCAGAATTAGCTACCTCTCTCATTCTTCACAGACTATAAGGGAAAGGTCTTTTCAACTATCAACTTAGCTAGAGAGTCTAGATTCCTGTGGAACCATTGGGGAGGGAAGGGAATACAGCTTCTCTGGGATTATGCATGTAATGTTCCAAGTAAAGAGAATTGTCAATTTCTTTTTCAGGAGCTCATAATTTTTTGCTTTCTCTAGTGTCTTTCAGCAGTATTTCAGTTTCTCTGGTACTACAGTAGTAATCCACCCCATTCTTTGTTCTCTGTGTCCTGCAGACATTGAAAGTATACTGGCTGCCCCAGAACTTGAATCAGGACAGACAGTTATCTTTTCTTCATGCAGATCTCCAAAAAGTCAGAACACTGAACACGTGCTTCCTATTCTCTCTCACATAAGAAAGGTACCTTCTCTCAATCATGCTGAACTGGTCTGCTGTGGTACTACAGGCCCTCTGGTGCCACAACATGCTGCCCGCACTCTCCTTTGCTTTTAGCAGCCCCTAGACATCCAAACTATGTCAGTTCCATCAGCATTCCAAGTTAGGTCAGACATAAATCATTCCCTCGGGCAGCCTTCTAAAAAGCTAACCTTTGGACAGACATTCCACTATTCTCTTTCCTCCCCAAGAAAGAAGCCACTATCCATCTTAGGGTTGGGAAAATTTCAAGTAGAGAGAAAAGTTTCTTGTTCATTTCAATAAGATTCATGCAACAAATCTCACTTTTTCACTTGTTTGTGATACTTCAACTTTTTAACAGTTTTCTGGCATTATTGTGAAAGTATTTTGGCCTGCACATTGTTCTTAAGCCAGTAGATGCTTGTAGAGGGAAGAAGAGCTGGGACTATGGAGTCTGCCTTTGCTCACATCACTCCTCCCATGTGATATGCTTTTTTACTGTTGCTCAGTTATAGTTGTTCCTCTTTTTCCCCTGTTGCTGTCCCCTGCCCTGCCCCCACAACTCCCACAGTCAATCCCCCCATTGTCTGCCTCCATGAATCCCCCATTCATGTTCCCTGACTTACCCCTCTCCCTTCCTTCCCCTGTTTTACACCTCCCCCTGCCCTTCTGGTCACCACCAGTGTGTTCTTTATTTCCATCTCTCTGGTTCTATTTTGCTCATTTGTTTGAGTATAATTATCATGGTGATACACAAAGCACACACTCTCTCTCATTCACAGTATGTCCACTATTGTAATTTCAAGGTGGTAAAAATAAAGTTAATTTTATTTCATACTCCTTTCTGTGTTTTCTGACAGGATTATTTGTTACTTTTCAAACAGAATAATGCTGTTTTGGTCATTTAATATTATACTAGATGTCAAATTATATTTCTATCCCCCAGACATACTGTACCCCTGGTCTTTCCATATAATTGGACTTAATTTGAAACTCTATAATTACAGTTAACTCACAGACCTTAAAGCTATTTCTAAAATATTTTCTATTGTACTCCATATCCATTCAGATAGGAAATTATATTGACTATGTATTTACAATGTATCTATAATATGACCAATACGCAGTGGTTCGAAACAGCATCATCTTGAAGCTGATTATAGGAATAAGCTCCAAATAGAATTCTGTGCAGCTAAGCTTGTCCTCTAAATAAGAAAAGCATGCAAAAATATGTTATAAATGAAACCAGTCCCTGTAACTTCTTCCACTAAACCTCTCTCTTAATTTGACTCACAATAACCACCAACATCCCTAAAATATTCCGTAATGCCTATATACACTCTGTACCTCCTTCCTCTTTAAATTTCTGCCTTACTACATTCTGACCTTATTCCTCTTCCTGTTCCTTGATCATGCCAGCACATATTTTACCACATTTTTTCTTCAGTTGTTCTCTCTGCTAGTATGTTCTTCCATATAATCCCTTCAGTAACTCCCTCACTCCTTTCAAATACCTGCAAAGGTATTTGAACATAGCTTCTCCAGGAGGCTGACACATAAGTCCTTATGTATTACTGTACACTGCACCTGATTCAGGACCACAATATGCTTTAACCAGCTCTATGTTTTCTTAATTTCACAGACAAAATTAATCAACTTTTTTATTAGCACTAATGAAAGTAGCAGGTAGCACATCTTATATATAATCTTATTCTGTATTTTGAATCCATTCGCATTATTTTAAAACAGTTTAAGACTGCTAATGTTAATGGTATTTTATTTAAACAATAAATTAGTTTGTAATCATTGTATATATCACATATAGTGAGCAAACATGTATCCATTACTTTTGCAGTTCAATTGACATGAAGCAATCAGGAAATATCATGCTTGTAAATAATCAGTAAGGATATACCAGTGTTTACTGGCTAAGTAATCGCCTGTGGCAGGAAAATACCATTGAGTGGGTTAAGACTTTCTTTCTGTTAATAAGCCACCAAGGTAATCATCCAGAGGGGAATATTTAAGTTTTAAAATATATGATACAATATTCTAATTAATTCTCTATTTCTTAAATACCTGAATCTTTCAGATACTCTTATTCTTGTGACAGTAAATTGATCTGTCTCAATTCCTGAAGGAAAGAATAAAGATATTCACCAAACTTCTACATTATGTATTATTTTCATAATTCATTCAACAGACCCATTGAGCAACCAGTATATGGTAGTTTCTGGAAACTGAAACTTGAACTAGTGAAACAAACGAGAATGTTGGTTCAATTAGGGAGCTCATAAGGTGGCAGAGACAAATCTATACAAAACTGGTTCTAAAGTAACAAAAGGTCTACATTAGCAATGTAAATAAAGTAGTAAGGGACCACAAAGTGAACCAATTATACAATGATTTTGTAGGCTTACAAACATTTTAAGTTTCCCCACAAGATCTCAGACACAATAATGATAATCAACATTAATATTTGTCATTTGTCATAATTATATTATTCTTCTCTTAGGTTCGAGTTTGGCTATATATTGGTTTGATTTCACTATCTTACAACAATTAAAGAAAATGAATGTCATCTACTGACCAAAGAAACTATTGCTCCAGGAGAAGAAAGTACTAACTTTTATCTAGGAAGAAAATGCTGGATTTCAGGAGTTTTTTAACTACAGATCAATAGACCTCTCATATCCCAGTATTGTGGGACCTTGGCTATATATGTTACTGCATGTGGTTTCCATAGCCTGAAACTGTGCTGAACTGTGAGTGCCATATAGTTAAGATGACAGCCCTGTATTTATCCTGTCAAAAATTTCAGGTTCAATATCTTGTTCACTTAATAACTCCATATTACTGCTAGAATGATATGAAATGCAACTCAAAATGGCATATTTTAGAACAGTGATGTTTTCTTGGGGTATCTAGAGCATATGATACATAAAAGTACATTCTGGGAAGTAAGAAAAAAGATGTTGTTTGGTAGACTTTTAAAAACTGAATTACTCAAATGAATTTTTGAAGACTATTCTTCAATGATACTTTCTCATAACTGGTTTTCCCAACAAAAACAAACTATATCAGATTAACTCGTACAGAAAATAAAACGGTACCAATAATATTTTTTTAAAGATTTTGTTTATTTATTTTTTAGAGAAAGAGAGGGAGAGAAACATCAATATGTGCTTGCCTCCTGAGCATCTCCAGCTGGGGACCCATCCTGCAACCCAGGCCTGTGCCCTGACTGGAAATTGAACCAGTGACCCTTTGATTGGCAGGCTGGCACTCAACACAGTGAGCCACTCCAGCCAGAGGACAAATAACAGTTAAAAATATTTTCTGTAGATTAAAAAATGTATTACTATAAAACATTATGGTCAATAAAACTCACTCTGTCCTCCAACTTTCCAAGCTGAACACTCTACAACCTAATTAAATTTTATTTCTTATGTTTTCTGTGAACTTTCTATAGACAAAAATGAAGCACAAATTCACCTTTTTATTTCTTTTTTTTAAATTTTATTTATTTGTTTATTTTAGATAGAGGAGGAGGGAGGAAGACAGAGAAGGAAACATCAGTGTGTGGTTGCCTCTACTGGGGACCTGACCTGGCCTGCATCCCAGGCCTGTGCCCTGACTGGGAATCAAACAAGCCACCCTTTGGTTCACAGGCCGGCGCTCAATCCACTGAGTCACACCAGCCAAGGCCACCTTTTTTTTCTTGAATGACTAACGCTGAAAGTGAGAATAAAGTTTCAGAGGCAACTCATTGTTTGGTAATCAGTACATGGATTCTAATATTATTGCTAATTTACTGATAATATATATCATTTAATCACTTTTAAAAAAGAATTATCACAGTATTACTTATTTAAAAATGTGTCACATAAATCACTTATTATAAAACAAATAGACCCTTTTATGTGTTCCCAAGACTTCTGATTGTGATAAGAACAAATGTATTACAATTTGAAAGATTTATGTTTTCCAAGGAGATTTCTAATGAATTTGTAAGATCATTAGAAATTTACACATATTTTTAAGTTAGCAATGAAAACTCCCCAATTAAGTCATCAATATGCATCCCATCTATACAGCCAGAATATTTTCCATGATAGATATAATAGAAGATAGTAAAAGAAATTTCACATCAAAAAGTTCAGAAGAGCTTAAATGAAGATAACTACAGCATATTAGATCAGGATCTTAACAAAATCTTGCTTTGCATTCAAACATTACTAAAGTTTCCTACAAAAATATTTTGTGCCACTTAATTCCTGAACTCTTATTTAGCAAAAAAAAAAAGTTTAAAAGATTTTAGGACCGTATGTTTTTGTTAGTTTATTTTGTTGTTTTCCCTGCTATATAAATTATGTATCAATTTTAATTACATTATAACCTTATATTAGTAACCATGATGCTATATCTTAAGACAAATAATTTATATATACATATATACCTTTTTTGAAGATTTTATTAATTTATTTAGAGAGAGGGGAAGGAAAGGAGAAAGAGATAGAGAGAAACATCATTGTGTGGTTGCCTTCCACAGGGCCCCCACTGAGGACTTGGCCTGCAACCCAGGCCAAGTAATGTACCTTCAGAGCAAAGAGCTGATGAGCTTCTAGCCCATTAGAAAAGATTCAGATTTTCTAAGCTCAGAGTTTCTCTCTTATAACTCCACCCTCTGAAGTTTTCAACACCAATCCTGGCCCATTCATGTAGCTTTCAAGGGAGTTGGGCTCAAAGGAATCTGAGAAAAATATGTGAATATCCGTGCTGCTTATTGTCTCTTGAAGTATTTTGTGTCTGGCACCCTGAGTATTGCAGATTAGCATCCATGATACTCTAGAAGGGTAAAATGGCATCCTCTTCATAGTTCTTGAAAAAATACTTTTGTAGCCTCAGAGTAGGAAAAAATTTCTATGTATAGTCATTCCCCCATCAGGACCAGAAAAATACACAAATGATACAAAATAAAAATACCCGAGAAACTGGACAGCTTCACAATTTAGTATTTCTCCTCATAAATAAATGCCTTTAAGTATACTGTTAGACAAAGTACAAATTGTGGGGGAGGGACTGAAAGAATATGCATCTCACAAAGAACTAATATTCAAAATATAAAGAGAAATCCTAAAATTATCAAAACTAGTTTTTTTTAAAGGCAAAAAAATCAAATAGCCTAATCATAAAATATACAAATGGCCAGTAAACACATGGAAAGCTGGAATCACCATTAGCCATCAAGACATTGCTAAATAAAACTACAGAGAGATTATATTTCAGTCACAAAATTGGAAAAACAAAGCTTGAAAATACCAAATGTGGGAGAAATTTGGAGCTACCAAAAGTCTCATCTACTGCAGTTAAGAATGTAAAACAGTAAAATCAATCTGAATAATAGTTTTGGTTCTTATAGTCAATGGTTCTTATAGTCAATAGTTCTTATAGTCAATGATTCTAATCCCATTTATTTAAGAGAAACACAACCATGCATCAACAACAACAACAAAACTTATATAGTAACACTTGTAGCCCCTTTATTCATCATAGCCAAAAATAGAAAACAAACAAGGTGATATTATCAACAGGAAATTGAAAGAGCAAATTGTGGTTTAATTATACAATGGAATACTGATCAGCAATATACATACATACATAATACATATATACATAAACTACTGATGCACTTACCTCATCAAGCTGCACAGTGACAATCTGTATATTTTATTATATGTTTATTGCATTTCAATAAAATACCCATTTATTGAAAACAAAATAATATGAAATTATGAGAGAATATTTCAATGGGATAAATATGAACATATTGCATAATTTCACTGAGTCTGTTTCTTCAACTCTAATATACAAATTATCAAAAATGCAGGGTTTCTTTTATTTGTATGTTTTTATCAGATATCATTTAATTTTAAGAAGCAGACATATAGTCAAAATTATTTTAGAATGAAAGTAACAAGGGAGGGGTAATACAGGAAATGGTACAGGAACTAACAAAGAGTGAAAGTCACCTTGTATAAAAGAACTCTCTCTCTCTCCTTCTGCTCTCACCTTATATGTCTGGTTAATGTTGTTCCTTTTGTATCCTGGCCCTCATGATCATCCTTTCCATAGACCAGAATGTATGTTCCAAATTGGTTGGTGCCATCAGATACTCAGTTGACATAATGTAATAAAATGTGTGCTAGCATTTGACTATCCCCATCTCTTCAAGCACTAGTACTCGGTAAAGAGAAAATTATTGGACCAATACTCTAAGATACCATATGTTCACCTCTGACTAAATAAACTGAGTCTAGGAAAGCAAAGTATATATGCATTCAGGTAGATAGTAATTCCACTTCTGCCTCATAGTGGGAGGAGTAGGCTTTTTAGAAACACCAAATTTATAAACAGCAACAACAATACTAACAAAATAATAATTATAAATTTGTTTTAAATTATTTAAATACTTATTTAAGTTATATTTTAAATAATTAGACAGTTATGGGACATTTACACAATGCCGACTACTCGATTATTAAAAAGAAGAAACTTTTACCCTTTGTATCACTGTGGATGGACCTGGAGAACATTATGTTAAGTGAAATAAACCAGTGAGAGAAAGACAAATACCATGTGATTTCACTCATATGTGGAATCTAATGAGCAAACTGAACTAACAAGCAAAATAGAGAAAGGTTCATAGACAGAACAAGCTGACAGCTCTAGGGTGGGGAGGGCCTAGGGAGTAGAGGGATAAAGAAAAAGGAAAAAGGACTGAGGGATGTAGGCAACAGTGTGGTGACTGCGGGAGGGGACATGTATAAGTGGGATAAAAGATAAGAGGAAAAATATAATTAAAAGTAGAAATAAAATAAAATAAATATACATCATGCTATTTTTGTATTTCATTATATTTACCTCTTTGCTGATAACAGACACACTAAAATCTTGATAATGATGATAATGATAATTATTATAATATAACAATAAAAACAGAAAATTAGATTTTACTTGTATGTAATTGCATGTAATGCATTTTGTATCTGAGCTTCTGGCTCATATGCTTGTTGGACTGCTTATGCAATGAATTAATATTTTATATAAGTGGCTAAGGAGTGAAGATTCAAGGGTAATAAATTATGTTGTCCAAATGTAATTTCTATCACTTAATTATCAATGTATCGCTTAGCACAATATTAAAAACTAATGAAAGCTAAGCACAATATTTTCTTTAATGCATGCAACAAAGTGGGTAAATGAAAACAGGAATCAGGGAACACCTTTTTGACGTCCAAACTTAACCATCCAAGACATGGCAGCAGGGGATGCCACAACTTGTACATTGCTTTTCAGTTATTTTGAACTCCTATATGATTTCTCTCTTGTCTCTGAAGCCAATTATGTCTACAATAAAATAAACATACTGATTTTTTTCTAGAGCCCAGGTATAGTCTACCAATAATCTTCATAAACAAACTACAAGTAAAGTGCCCGATCAGTACCATGAAGGCTGCAGTGAGGTTAATGCAGAATTGAAAAGCTGACTTTATAATTTTCAGCTAAGTAAAAATCTTGGTTAAATATAAAAGCTAACATATATTAACCTGATTTATCTCAGTTGTATTTGATCTGAAACATTCTATGTAATAGATTTAATTTATATATGAACATAAACTATTAAAAAAGCAATGATCATTTAGGAACAAAAATAATACTGCTTGATTTAGAAGAAACTTTGGCAGTCTTCCCGTTCAACTGAAATTTGAACACTTGAATATATTACCTTCATTGTTTGAATAGTCCCCATGTTTGGAAACCCTCTACCTCTTCACACAGTCTACCATAGCTGCAGAATACTCTGGCGTATATGCTTAGGACATCAGCAAAACAGGGTAAAAGTGCTACGTGCTAATGTTTTTTTCTGAAATAATTCAAAGTATCCATGTGTCAAAGCAGTATAGTAATATAAAATAATTTGTTTTACTCCTATTCATATCTTTCATGTTTTCAGTCAGAGTTGTTATACTTTAAATTACTTATGAGAGATGTAGTTTCATAAAGTGCTTAGGGTTTCTGAGGTTCAATGAGGGTCTATCTGTGGCTGTATAATTTTTCATTCTCCATATTAAATGTTTCTGCCTCCTCTAAACATTCTCATAGGCACTGCTACAAGTCTATTCAAGGCACTGGCTACTCTCCTTTGAATATGCATCAAGCTCTTGCCTTTTAAACTGTCATACAATAACTGAACATAGATTGAGTTCCATTTGTGGACTGACAACAGCTTGTACGAGGTAGAGTGGGAATATCACTTTGCAGCAGTTGTTACTAATAATGACGTTTAAGACGATCATTTTGGCAATCAGATCTCATTGCTGGTTCACATTTACTTCATAGTCAGAAAGCCTCCAAATGTATTTATACAAGGTGTATATAGAAGGCACCCAGTCATGTAATATGACAAATAGAGACAGTTATTGAAAAAGATACAAGATACAAGAAACATTGCACGTAGGACAATGACACCTCAGTCCCCTTCAAATTAGGCACCTTGGGACCTCACAGAGTTCTCCCAGTTCCCATCAGCTATGCCATCATATTTTCCTGAATTTTCTGGATGTTCTGAAATCTCTTCTATTTCAAAGGTGATTTTAGTTTTGGGAAAAGCCAGAGGTTGCAGGGCACCAAATCTGAGTGTTATAGGGGGCTGAGTCACCTGCGTGATTGGATGTTTTGCCAAAAACTCTGCATGACATGTGATGCATTAGCAGGTGCTTTGTTATGATGAAGCTGTCAATCACCAGTTGCCCATAGCTGTGGCCTTCTGAATAATCCAAATAGTTTCTGTGGAAGAATGTTAAAGCTTAACACAAAATTTTGATGCAGATTTGTTGCTCTACTTACTCAGTCATTTTGCATAATACAGCCACACAGCACACATACTAACTCAATGACATCTACTACCCCCACTGTCTAGTACAGTGAAGTCATCATTGCTCATACACGCACATTCCAGTCCACTGTCCTTGGCTGACAGGTTACAGCAAACTGTTGTCATGCAAACTGTTCTGGTCAGATTAACAATGGCTGGATATTTTTCCTACTGAACTTGACAGTGGTCTCTCACATACTCTACTGTACAGGTAGATTTTTGACACAAATCTAATGCAAGTTAATTTTCATTAAACTTAATTTTGTTATACTCAGTCCTCTAGCACAGCTTTTTGATTGCTAATTCTGTCATTATTTGTTATTCTCCTAACCACTCCACCCTCCAAAAAACACATTATGCCGTGATTTTGGTGTTGATGCTCTGGCATTCTTCTATGACCGGATACTGCTATTTATCACAAAAATTCAAAATCCACATTCTTCCATGACTGGTAACACCCAAATCCACTTTATAAATTAACACAAATTTAGCCATTAGTTAATCAATGACCTTTTGAAGAAGACTTCCCGTGGGCCTGAAATTTGAAGTTCTTTCACAACTATTCTCCCCCATTTTAACTGGAACTCAAGACTTTCATCCTCATAGGCTAGAAAAGAAGTTGGGACAAAAGACACACTCTCAGTTCTGTGGCCTTGCCTTTCTGCTTAGTAATTGAAGGTGTCACAAAAGATGTTCTCGTAGAAAATAAAGACATTGAAAGGAGGAGCCAAAGAATATGGTACAAAACATTATTTTTATAGTATAGGCAAGTTGATTGGAATGAGAAATATATAAATTAATTTCAGCTAAATTTTGGGTAAACTATACTTCATAGATTATCCTACAGATAATAGCACTTAATGAATTTTAAGAAAAAAATTTGTATTTTTATATCACCTATGAGTTAGAACTGCTTTAATTTATAGATTATATTTATGAATATAATAATGTATATCACAGTATATTTAGGTGTCACTCTTAGTTTTTAAATATAGAACTCTGACAGGTTTTAGGAGTTGTTAGCTTCCCCATAACTTCTTTACATCTGGGTTATTTGATTAACGTTAGACTCTCTTCTCATACCTGAAGTTTTACAGCTGTAAAACTGTAAAGAATCTAGTCTCTTTATAAGAAATGTTGAATTTTCTTTGCATTAACAATCATTTGGATGCTCAAAGCGACCTTCTACCACTAGAGTATGTCTTGTGTTCAGCATAAGTTATTGTGATCCTTTCATTTTCAAGAAACATTCCCTTGATCTTTGTTTTACAATTAGTTTTATTCATTGTTTTTTAAAAATATTTCTTATTATTCTAATTTTCCTCTACAGTGAGAATTTTTTTCTGTGATATTATTCATGTTGCACATTCAAGAAAGAGTAGCTGTTTTACAATGGTCTCCTGCCATGTTCCCTCAAAGGTCCAGGAAGTGCCTGCTCTCCCCACACACTGTCCTGAGATATTTACTCCATGTGCAGCTGCTTGAATTGACTGACACTGACATCAGCTTCTGTTCAACAGAGCACTTTCTCTCTATGAAAAGATTTATCTTTCAGATCTCCTACTTCCTCTTCTGAGGAAGCTCATTCTCTGATCCGTACCTGAATGTGTTGACCTCCGGGTCTGGTAGGTGGATCTACCTACATTTGCTGTTAGTTTTCTTCTGGTATGATGTTGCTTTTATCATATTTTCAGAAAAAATCCAGTATTTCATCTTCCTTTTCTCCACTGAATGTGTCAGATCCTAGAAATATTTCCCTGAAGCCATGTTACTGAGACCTTTCGTGCCACCATCTCATCGTGAATGACCACAGAAAGAAAATGTTTCCTTTTGTTTATGAGTTGAATTAAGTCATTTTAAAAGTAACACATGAACTTGTTGGAAAATATTATGTCAACTGAGGTACAGCTAAAGCAAAGGGCATGTCATAAATACCTATGTTCAGGGAGAGTCGCATATGGTTCTATAATTTTGGAGAAACAGCCAGAAATAGCATAATCAGGACATTTAGATATATGACAAAAAAAGGATTTCTAATTAGGGTACACAGCAGTGTCACCAGAGATTAAATATACTGGTGATGTGTCAGAAAACCTAGCAACAAAATCATCTCTTATATTTGGAGCTATTTTCAGAAGTCATTTGGAAAAAGTCATTGTACTGAATCATGTGAAAGATGTTTATGATTTTTTGCTTGATAAAAGTAAAATATTTCATCTATGATATGAAAACCAGTACAAATAGTTTGACCAATTAAAAAACATAAAAACTCTTTGTTCCTTTATTTTCTCACTCGAATCCCAGTTCCACTTACTTTCTTCATACAATCAGCTATATGAGTATTGCTAATTTAACCTTTACGATATCTCTCTTTTGTTCTCTGCCTTTCTCTTAAAAAATCATCAGGCAACCTGAAAAAGAAAAGAAGAATATGCTTTTAAATACATCAATAATAATACTATAAGACAATTATGAAAATATATGAAATAATTTGTTATTTAAACAAATTTTAAAGAGGGAGACAAACAAAATGTTTATTCAAAGTTTGTACATATAGATAAATTGCCAGGTAATAAAAAGGGCAGCTGTATAAGCCTTTGTTTTTCTTCTTCTCTTTTCTGTCAAGGATATATTCACTCAGATATATTCCCTTAAGAGGGAAGTAAAGGCTGACCTATGTGAGAGATAGAATAAGTTCACATAGCTTTCCCAAAGGCAATTTTTTCATCAACATATATCTTAACTTATGGAATTCATAGGTAATTTAAAAGAATGACATTTGGTCACTAACTTCTGAGAAACTCAAAGAGTTAAATCATCTTCTTTCTCATTCAATTTTTCATTCAATTTCTCATTCAATTAATAGCAACACCATCCCACTCAAAGGGCAAGTAAAAAACCTGGACGCCATCCTTTGCTTTCCTATTTTTCCTTCCATAGCCAATCAAATCATTCTGTTAAACTTGCTCTAATTATTCCACTTCTTAAACATCTTTCAACACAAGTTTATTCTGCTTTCTTTTAGCAGCAATATCCTCACTACTCAGATACTACAATACAGTAATACTTTTTTCCTTAATAAGTATTATGTCTTACTAATTGTGTCAAATACTGTTTTAATGCTATAAACACAGTGGTGAACAAAATTAACAAAGTTCTGCACTCTCATGGAGCTCTTGAAGAGTTTATTGTCTTCAGCCTTAAATCTTCCAATATATCCAACATGCTGCAGTCAGTTAGAATTACCCAAGTGAAAATCAATTTAGTATGTTATACTAAACACCCATTTGGACAGTCAGTGGTTATTAGGAGTCAAAATAACATTTAAAACTCTAAGTTCAAAAAACACCACAAAACAATTCTAAAAACAATGTTTGGCTCATTTATGTCCAAAATTATAAAAATAATAATGATCATGATAGAAAGTACAATATGCTCCCTGTTAATATCTTTAAATTTATCCTTTTTAAGGACTCTACAAACACCTTATGCTTAAAAGTTTTCTATAAATATTACGATAAGTTGTTTCTGAGTTCTTTAAAATCTGCCATATAATTACCTTCTCCAATATTCCATGCTAACTGCCAAAACCCAATACAAATATAATTATTTCTTGGCAGATTTAGCCAACATATTTTTTTGGTTAAATTCCTTTGTGTTTCTACAATCTCACCAGCACTTGTTGTGTATTGATTTGTGTATGATGGCCATTCTCAACTTGTTGTGTGAAGTGGTATCTCATTGTGGTTTTAATTTGCATCTCTCTCATGGCTAGTGATGCTGAGCATCTTTTCATATGTCCCTGAGCCCTCTCTACATCCTCCTTGGATAATTGTCTGTTCATGTCCTTTGTCCATTTTTTAAAATTGGATTGTTTGTCTTCCTGGAGTGGAGTTGTGTGAGTTCTTTATAACTTACAAATTAGTTCATATTCTTCAATAAAGAACTTATCTTTGAAGCAGTATCTCATACATTTATCCCAGGTTTGGCTATTGAGATTTTTGCCCCACACTATTCAAATTGTATTTAAAAGTTCCAAATAGAAAGTGCTTTCAAGAAGACTTTCCATTAAAGTTTTATACATTTCATTTGAAAATATCTTTGTTAAATGTTGTTGTAAATGTCTACCTTGTTAAGAGAATGGTATCTGTTTTAGTAGTTTCAGGTTACCAGGTCAAGGTAGCTGAAAGCTGTTACTTATATAATTAATCACTTTTGAAACACAATTCATACTGTATAGTTAAATAATGTTTCTTTGGAAGAAAAAAAATCTATGGAAAACAATATTACACTATACAATTTTTAAAAATCACTATGGTTGTGTTATTTCAACATAAAAATATGTGGTTTCTAGTGAAATGAAGGAAGAAATGAATGAAGGGAGAGAGACAAGGAGGAAGAAAGGAAGGAAGAAAACGACAAAGACTGATTCATATCTTGGCTATAAGAGGAACCTAATCAGCAAAACAACAAATGAGCAAAATAGAACCAGAGACTTGGAAATAAAGAACAAACTGACAGTGATCAGAGGGGAGGGGAGGGGGCATTACATGGAAAAGAAGGGGAGAGGGCAAGAAAAAGAACACGAATCGAGGGCTCATGGGCACAAAAATGGGGGGATTGACAGTGGGAGTCGGGGGCAGAGGTAAGGATGAGCAATGGGGAAAAAGGCAGGACAACTGTAACAGAACAACAATAAAAAGAAGACTGATTCATACTGAAAGTAACATGATGGGCAATTACCTCATTTAGATGTTTTAAGCATAACACACAAGTTCATGATGGTATTTCAAGTTCATTTTATTTTCGAAGAGTGAGCAAACCAAATCTGCAATAGTAGCATACTGATCATGTATATTCTTGGTTCAACAGTATTCATAAGACTTGACTGAGTTACAGATAATCATGAAGAGAATTAATTTTCATTCATTAAGTTATGGAGTGATGACATACAATACAGAAACTCTACTTTTTGAGAAAAGCATGTCTGCTCCTTTTTCGAGGCATATTAATTCATACAATCCACAAGGGGCCTATGTAACTACTGTGAAATGTAATCAGTACAGTTAAAATGGGATCGCTTGATCCATTATAACCTCTATTCACTCCTTCTTATAATTACCCTACTTATTTGGGGGTTAGAATTACATCTGGAAATATTTCTCTATCAGTTTGTTGTTCAATGTGATGCATTACAAAGCTTATTAAAATCACAGATGAAATTTAAATGTAAAAACCATTTAGGGAAAATTATATTTTTTTTACTTGTAAGTAAAGAAGATGTGTGTTTCTCTGTATGTGTATGCAAGTGCATGCAATATGCACAAGATCTGATAAAATTATCACATCCAGATAACTAAATGTTTATCTTTATCATGTAGAAAGGTGATAGAAGCCAGTAAATAATATTGTGTTTCAAAAAACCCCTATAATTTATGCATTTTCTCCCTCAATTTAATTTTATGTTTTTGGTTTAGTAAAATAGTTCTGATTATTTTGAAAAAAAAAATTGAGGGAAGGATGAAGGTAGAAAGCCTTCTAAAGTTTTAGAGTCAAGCTTCAGACTCTGAAGATTGAATTGTATCATATTTCTGATGTAAAACACAAAATATAGAATTCTGTAGTCATAATAGTTTTCATAGCTACAGTTAAATATGAGGTGATTCTTCTGCTATTTTCTGACTTCCTACTTTGTCTCTGCTGTTTGACGTAAAATCATTTCAATGCATTTCTTTATGCAATTAAGAAAATGTTAGCAGCTGAAATTAAATCTCTATTGTTAGTTTCAATTTCAACACTCTGAAATTGACTTTGCCCAGATATCTAATGCAAAATAAATTCATAACTTATAATTTCTCATCTCCACATCTTAAATCTGTATTAACAAATGACACATAATTTAGAACTTTATAAAATCTAATATAAACTTAGAATGAACTGATTCCATAAAACTAAGTTTGTAAATAAAATTACTTGGGGGTGAAAATGACCCATAGATCTTAGATTTTGAGTCAAATGATCAAGACTATGTGTGAAAGTGTGTGCATGCATGTATGTGTTTTTCTTATGTCACTATTTAATAATTAACTATATAGCAGTCCCATCTTATCCATGGTTTCAGTTGTCGGTGGTCAATCATGTTCCAAAAATATTAAATGTAAAATGCCAGAAATAAACAGTCCATAAGTTTTAAGTTGCATATATTTTTAGTAGCATGATGAAATCTTGCATTATCTTGCTCCAGCTAAACCATACAGGAATCATTCTATTGTTCAGCATATCACACTGTATATGCTCTTCACCCTAGTCACTCAGTAGCTGTCTGGCTAAAGATAGACTCTCTCAGTATCCAGTGCTTATGCTCAAGTACCCCTTATTTTACTTAACAGTGGTGCCAAAGTGCAAGCATAGTAGTCTTGGCAATTCAGATATGCTAAAGAGAAGACTTAGAGTGCTTTCTTTAAGTGAAAGCTGAAAGTTCGTGATTTAATAAGGGGAAAATGTATGCAGAGGTTTTAAGAGCTACCATCAGAACAAATCTACTTTTAAAGAAGGGAAAATAAATGTGTTTTAGTCTGCTGTTGTACTTCAAAGAGCAAAAGTTGGGGCTACAACGCGTATAAGTACTTAGATACAAAGGAAAAGGCACTATGTTTTTGGATGGGAGACATGAACAGAAAATGTGTTCCCATTCACAGCAACATGTTGCACCAGAAAGCGTTGAGCCAGTTTAAAGATTTCAGCAAGGGATTTCCTAAAACCCATGGCCACGTTCACATAACTTGTATTAGAGCATAGTGTTATAAATGCTCTATTTTATTATTAGTTATTGTTAATCTCTTACTTTGTCTAATATAAGATAAACAATATAGGTAGGTATGTCTAGGAAAAAAATCGTATGTCTAGGGTTTTGTACTATACATGGTTTTAGGCATCTACTGGGAGAAGATGACACCTGTGGACAAGGGAGGGCTTTGTAGCTTTTTATTATTTTTTTATAGATTTTATTTATTTGTAGAGAGGAGATGGGAGGGAGAAAGAAAGGGAGAGAAACATCAATGTGTGGTTGCCTCTGGAGCACC
Source organism: Carollia perspicillata (assembly GCA_004027735.1). Lineage (NCBI taxonomy): Eukaryota > Metazoa > Chordata > Mammalia > Chiroptera > Phyllostomidae > Carollia > Carollia perspicillata. The sequence continues at coordinate 20,523 of PVKM010018409.1, forward strand.
CCCTACTAAGGACCTGGCCTGCAACCCAGGCATGTGGCCTGACTAGGAATCTAACCAGTAACCATTTGGTTCGCAAGCTGGTGCTCAATCCACTGAGCCACACCAACCAGGGTACCTTATTATTTAAAGAGAATCTTAGTATCAGCTGATACATGCATTTTACACCAATGTTTAGCTTAATAGCTTTATTTCTCATAAAGAGTTGAAGAAAAAATATACAGAATTTGAATTTCAGCTTGGATCCTATTTTTTTTTTTTTATTATCTGACTGTTTATTAAGGCTGTGCAAAAAGTGAAAGAGAATAAAGATGGGAAAATTGACAGATACAAATTATAAAATGAATGATACTTGAGACTGTGAGAAAGCTTTCAAATTAAAAATGTTAATTTTTATTCAGAGAATGAGAAAATCGAATTAAACCTGTTAGGAGATTATGTTACAAATTTAAGTAATTAGGAGAAAGCACAGAAGAAGAAAATCAAAAATATTCTCTCTTTCAGTATAATTTAAGTACAATGTTTTTTTATTCCAAAAGCTAAGGTAATAGTGATAACATGTTTACAAGTTTATATTGGAACCATAATATGTTATGAAAAAATCAAATCAGTCAAAAATTACCAATGTTCTAGATTGTATAATGTATTTTTTCTTTTACTTTCTAAATAGTCTTTCTTTTTGTCTCTTTTGAACACCTTTTCTCCCATTACCTTTCCTTTGAACTTCTCCAAGTTTACCCTAATGGCTTAATTCACTTGCATAATTTCCACTTAACCTTTAATATTGCACATCCCAAATGAAATCAGCATCACTCAATTTGTCCAAGAGAACAAAAAGAAGATGGAGCAGAAAACATGCTGAGGAAATGTGTGTTAGGAATATGGTAATTGAACAGATGTTACAGTATATCAGAAGATCAAAATGTATTAATAAATCAGCTGAACAGAAATCATCCAGACAGAAAGTAAAAAGGTGTTGTTTCAACTGGGTAAACATGATCCCCCCCTTTCTTTTTCATTCCTATTATTAAACATATGCAGCTCCTTACAATGTATGAAATCCCTAAGTAATATTGTATAAAATACAATACAATACAATATTGAAAGTGAAAAACCAATAATGGAAAAAATATAAAAAAACACAAACATTGTCTGTTAAGCCTATGTAATCAGTGCTTATGATCAAGAAAAGATTTCAGCAACTGTTAAAATATTCAAGTACTTATGTACTGTTTTATTTTCATAGTATTGGCTACAGTGGCAGTTATCAGGGACTGGCAGAGATGCTACCAGTAATCACCAAGTGCATTAAAAGGTGACAGGTGGCACAACTGAATGCATGTGCTATGTCCACACACTGCTCCAAGAGGACTCAACCTCATGCAGGAAGTGGAAGAGGTGACAAAACAAGCAGCATTTTGGGAAGCATTATCAATAATAACCAAGGACTTTCTGAGCCCAGTCATTGTGGAAAACACTGACGGAAAGAACATACCATCCTGGACAGATGGCAGAGCGCTTGGGTGCTCTCTGGCTGCAACGAAGTGCCACAAACCTGGAAAATCAGATTAAGTACTCATTATGCTATTCATTTGTCAGAATGAGGACCAGATAAGGGCATGACTTACTTAGTGATGTCACTTCATGTAACTTTGAAAAACAAATGATTTGGAAATTATTAAAAGGATTTGATGAGTGATTTCCCCTTTAATGTATACCTTTAGTAATTAGTTTTATGTATGTATAGTTTAGTTTTTAAAGATATATTGTCTAATGTGGAATGCACAAATCACATAGGATTTAAATTTCAATTTAAAATAAAGCTAAATAAAGTTAAAACTAAGTTCCTTACAGCACTAGCTACATTTCAAATATTGAACAGCCACATGTGGTTAGTAGCTACCATATTTTACAGTGAATAAGTATTTCCATCATTGTAAGCAATTCTCTTAGGAAAAATTTAAAGTTGAAATGGAATATGTCATTACATAATATAAGATATAATACATAATAAATAATATATAATATATATGACATATATGTAACATAAATATTTTAAGATTTGTTATAGTAAGTTTATACTTACTCTAGACCAGGGGTGTCCATATTTTTGGCGTCTCTGCACCACACTGGAAGAAGAGCTCTATTGGACCACACATTAAGTACACTGAGACACACAATCACAAAAATATCTTGTGATGTTTTAAGTAAACTTACATTTGGTGTTGGGCCACATTCACAGCCATCTTGGGCTGCATGTGGCCCATGGGCCACACGTTGATCACTCTGGCTCTAGACTGTATATTATGAACCTTTAATCAGTGTTTTTCAAAGTGAGTTATCACTACCAAGGATGCCAGTAAAAATTAATTACTTATGGAGTAGATAATCAAGTAAGAAAAATATCTATTTCCCTTTATATTTTGTCTATGCCTCCATGTTGATTTTTAACCTTTATTAGAATTTTACTAATAGGTTAGTAGGCCAAAATGGAGACCAAATTCTAAATAGATTTTGCAACCTATATTAGAATTCTAATTTTGTTGGAAATGGTGGCAAAAATGCAATATTTTGTGTGCTTCCATATGCCAGGCACTGTCAACTTTATATATATATTGTGTGGAATTCTTACAAAGATGCTGCAAAATATCAATAGTTTCATCCCAACTCTCTATATTAGAATACTGTTAATCAGAGGTGTTAAGCAATTCACTCAAGCAAACACAGCAAATAAGGAGGAAACAGAATATTCACTCCAAAGCCTGTGTTCTTTTCCACACAGAAGGAATCCTGAATATGTGCCTATAAATTACATTTTTAATATAAAACTATTCAGGTGCATTTGAAGAAATGGTCTTGTCAGTTCATAAATGAGTTTCAGTAGTCTTTGTCAAACCCACCATAAAAAATGAAATACAAGACCTAATTACTGTCTAAGGAGCCGATGCTATCTATGTTAACAGGATGTTACATAGGACACTTCTGGCCTTAGTTTAGGATGAAAGCATGAGGACAGCACTTGCTTTGTGAAGAGACTACCTTACAAAACATTCTAATGGAAGTAGCCAAAAATTCAGTCTTAAACACTTTTACTTATATTGAAGCTTACAGATGGGTTGAAATGTTACAAAGTGGAAGATAATTTGTAAGAAGGATGTCTTTGCAGAAAGTTCCTGCGACTTCAACACACCGAGTAGGAGATAAGGTATGTGTTTTTCTTCTCCTCCTGTTAAAAGAGAAAGGCCTCAGGCAATTAATTAAAGAGTTCAGTGTTTGTCCCATTCAATTTGAGACAGCAGAGGACACAGAGAAGGCTGGGTTCTAAATTCTGCCTGGGAAATCTAAAGATAAGATGTGCTGCTAGTTTGATGCTGAGAAATGAGTCAATGAGATGGGCACAGTGGAAACTGCCCGTACTCTAAGGCTTTGTTGTGACAAATGCTTCACAAGTGTTCGTCAATCAGAAATGTGCCACACATCAGAACACCCGACATGAGTTCGTCTTAGGAGCAGTGCAATAGGACCAATTAAAGTAATTATTAATCTGGCAAATATAAAGTCAACTTCAACATTTCTAGGAACTATGAAAAGAGTACAGCGAAGAGTTCTATTGAGGTGGCATTTTCTATGGATGCTGTTAAGAGGTCTTCAGTAATAATATATCTACAAAGAATCCTCTCACTCTAAACACACATGCAATGCCATTTAAGATAAATTCAACTTGCTCTCTGTGAGTATGCTGACTGCTCTGGCAGGGTAGGGAATTAGAGGGGTGGAGGGATTGAACCAAAAAGAAAAATAAAGGACTCATGGACATGAACAACAGTGTGGTGATTGCAAGTTGCACGGGGTGGGTGGAAGAGGGTATCGGAGGGATAAATTGTAATGGAAAAAATAAAATTAAAATAACATTAAAAAAGATAAATTCAACTGTAAACACCTGCTAGATCCAGCAATTATAAAACCATTTGAAAAAGTAAAACAGTATTAGCCATTTCCCTTACTTGCCTTTTCTTCTCCATTTTCAACTTTGAAGAAATAGGAAACTGTTGATAAATTACCGAGAAGGTGAGTAATGAAGAAAGCAGTGGGAAACTGCTTTCCCCTTGCCTGGGCATCACATGGCTGTGCTTAGTCTTTTGTATATGAAATGTAAGGGAATAGCTATGACATTACATACAATTGAATACATTGTCTATGGCAGAAAACTGAACATTTTAAGTAGATAGTTAAAGTTGTTGTTTTTAACTTAAAGTAGTTTTATTGAACTTAAACATTTCACTTAAGAATAACAGGAGGAAAAAAATGGAATTCATGAGTTTTACCCAGAGATTATGGGTAAATGTCCCAAAATTAAGGTTTTAAAGGGATATTGAAAGACGAAGTAAAATTTCTTTGTGATTGAATTCAATAAGCCATATTTGTTTAAAATACAGTACAATAGAAAAAGTGGAATATGCTCTTTCTGTTATGTAAGAACCTATATCTTAATACTAACAAGTCATGAAACAATGTGGAGTTAGAGCCAACCCGTTTCCATTCAGCC
>PVKM010018410.1:0-25061 GCA_004027735.1 Carollia perspicillata
CTGTTTTATATAACCTTACTCTTACTCATACTACTTAACGTAGAAGAAAAATAGCATGTTCTGTAAAAGGTGAAGTAATAGTTGCTCGTCTTTTGTTCAGTTGCAACATTCAGAGCATGAGTAGAAGTAAAATGTTCCCATAGATTGAGAATGTAGTTTGTACTAGGGAATGCAATTAGGACTTTTTAATAAAAACCTCTCAACCACCCTATACTCTGGGTATTATTTTCCCTGTTGAACAGGAGAGGAAACCAAAGGCTGGGGGATTAACTTGCTGCATATCACACATACATAGCTGGAGATTCAAACCCAGGTTGGTTTGGATCCAAAGCTCATGATTTTCTTCTAAAAATTCTTTTAATGGAATCTATCGGGTGACACTGGTCAATAAAACCACGCGAGTTTCGAGTGGACAACTCTGTGACACTTCATCTCCACGCTGCACCACCCACTCACCACCCAAAGTCAAGTCTCTTACTGACCCCCAAGCCTCCCCGTTGCCCTCTTCCACTCCCTCACCTGCGCTTCCCAACAACCGTGCTGCTGTCTGTATCTATTCAGGTTTTTTCCTTCTTAATCCCTTCACTTTTTTCACCCAGCCCTCCAACCCCACTCCCCTCTGACAGCTGCCCGTCTATTATCTATAATTCTGTTTCTATCTGGTTTGTTCGTTTTTGTTTCTATTTTGTTCACACATGAGTGAAATCATGTGGCATTTGTCTTCTGTGCACCTGACTTCTGTGCACCCACCCTCCCCGCGGTGAGTTCACAGGCAGGTGAGCAACGGGAAAGGCCCCTCGGCCTCTGCCTGGTGTTGGGCAAGGAGCAGCTTCCTTGCCGGACTTTGCAAGGAGCGGCTGTGGGAAGCCTGCATAGTTCTCAGTTGTTACTGGTCTATTTAATTTCTTATTTTCTAGACACTGCTTCTAATGCAGCAGTTAGAAAAATGGCCACGCGCCCCAGGGATGTCCCTGCAGGCCACACGCCCCAGGGATGACACGCAGGCCAGGACAACTGAGCCTGGGCTAATCCTAACCCAGGGCTTGCATCATGTGAGTTGTTGTTGCCTTTATTTCATTTTACTTTGACTCGACTCCTGACGGATTCCGCTTCATAAAGTCAGAAAAAGAGGGGGAAGAAAGCAATTTATTCATGTTTTCACTGGAGCTTGCTGCAGACATGAAATTTCTCTAAAAATGCAAATCATCTGGCGCGACACAAGTGCAGCTCAGTAGCTAAAGCTCTCAGAGGCGAGCGCTTTCCCAGGGCTAATGTTTTCATGCCGAGTGATTGAATAAATCGATCCATTTATTACAACATCTTCACTTACGTTTTTTATCCCTAGATGAATGCGTGTAAGGGTACGAGAGGACTTTTCTTTATCACTAAGAAAATTGATTACACTTGTTAATTTGGCTTTTAATCTTAGGTATGTCAAAATAAATGCCATAAACAAGTGTGGAATAAATCAATACAGATCTCTTCAATATCAGATTGATCAAGAAGGATTTAGTAAGACTCTAAGATGTAAAATCCGAATGTACAAACTAAGCCCTTACTTATGTAATATGACTTGAGACGCGCTCAGTGTCTGAAAGAAACTCTTTCTGAAAACAGAAATGGTGCACTTTGGTTGCATTACAGAAAAATCCCCAGAAGGCCTACCTATCCAGGGTATTTAATGTGAACATTCATTTTTAAAAGATTTCTTGTCTCTTGTCCAGCCATTCTTGTTAATTCAAGGTGCACCATATCACAGATTTTTTATATGCTACATAAAGCGAAAATTACATTTAACAAGTGTAAGGTTGGTCATAAAAAATAGATAAAACAACACTCTTAAAAGCCAAGATATCACCAGGAAAGGCTATCAGTCATTCTTGGAGAGAAAGTGAAGACAATGAGAAATAAAAATCATACACAAAGACTCCTAAAATGCTGCTCAGACCAGGTCTGGGCTATTATGACATGTGTTTTTGTAGCAACCGAGCAGCAAAGCAATTGCTCACTGCACACTTTTGATTGAATATATTTTTTATTTCCCTTGTATAATAATGAATGAGACACAGATTCATGCTACTCCACTCTCAGAATGACATGAATTTTAAGCTGCTTTTCCAGTAGTGGGTATAGTTTATGTTGAACGCATGCTGTGTCTCTCAACTGGTAACCCCTATTCATTTTTCATTCATCCAACAGATATTCATTGAGTACCCAGCAAGTGAAAAGTGTTTGTGAGGCAGGTTCTGGGGCACTGTTTGTAGCGGTGCTCAAATTAGATGGGTTCAGGAGTACCTGGCAGAGGAGGGCGGTGGGGAGCTCCAACTCCAGCCATGGCATGATTCTTTGGATTAGTGCTTGGTCTTCAGAGAAGAAATGAGAGTTTTGTGTACAATTTCTTAAAGTAATTAATTTAGGATAGACTAATAAGGTGCAGAGGGTTTCAAAACAAATACTACGACACTATCAGGATATATAAATGCATTTAAATGCTTGTCTTGGCAAAAATAAGACTTGGAAAAAGGGAAGGGATTATAGGAACAAGTATAGAGGACACACGGACAAAAACTAAGGGGGGTGAAAATGGAAGGGAGGTGGGGAGCATGGGGGGGGTGGACTGGGACAGGAGTAAAAGACAGAAAACTGTACTTGAACAACAATAAAAAATAGATCAATTTAAAAAAAAAAGACTTGGGTTTTCCAGAGTAGGACTCAGATTCTTCAATAGCTTGGTTGGTTGGTCAAACATGTGCAAAGCAGAGAAGCTCTGTGTTAGAGCCCGTGTCCTCAACACACGCACATTATACATCTGTGCATGTATTTTGACTTACAGATAAGTAGGAGTCATTTTTGAAAACGTTTTTGTAGTTTGAATTGAAGTATATAATCACCTTTTATTTAGAGTTTGCAGTTTATAATCTTTTCTCTTTTCAAAAGTGATATATTTATCTCTGTACCTACAGTACCTTGTATAAGTCTTAGAGATAGTACATACTTAATGTTTTCTGAATGAACATGGTTTGTAGCTTATGATTTACTTTAAAAAATGTGACATCATAAAATACTGCTTGACACATATGACCAATCAGTGTCTGTTGAAAGAAAGAATAAATGAATATGTTTACTCTTAAAATTTTAGATGAGTGCACAGAAGCTATATAATTAAGACAAAGCTATTGGATTGAAAAGCTGGATAATTAAAAAGAATTCTCCTGAAGATCTGTGGACAACTCTTTAATGAGTGTATAAGAAATACTCAGTTCTTAAGAACTAGTTTTCCTCCTAAATATATTATTTTCTCATGTTCTAAGTAGGAAAAAACCTAAACTTTTAGTCACAACTTTTGTAGTGCTTCAGAGAAAAAACGAGATTTAAAAAAAAAGTTTGAACCATAAAAGGTTAATTGAATACTGAGAAGCTTTTGTCTCCAAATTGGCTTTAATGTGAAATAATAGAAGTTCATAAATAGAAAATATCTTTAAATATATGAATAATTTTTTTTGCTTTCATATAAAACACTTTTCAGCTTATATACTCATTAGGCAGTTCCAGATAAAGTTCACTTAAGACGATTGACTGAAAAATCCTTCTTGTAAATACAAAATTTGGGCCTCAAAAACTGTAACTTTCTATTTTTTTGAAGAACGAACAGCTAATTTGCTGAAGTCATATTTCCCAGGCCAACTGCAGAGCTATTACTGTGTGCAGTGAAAATTATCCAAGTTTATCTCACTGTCGGTTTTCCCTTGGCTCTCTCAACAACCGATACTTTGATAGAATGACTTTACATGCCAATAACACTAGTGATTGACATCGTTGATCCTATGGAAAAAAAAGAAATCATTATGCACCATTGCTTCATATAATTTAAAACAGTTAAGTTTAAATAAATACTTATTTAATTTTTCCTTCCTCTGTGAAGCTTTCCTGAAATTAGGGGGTTCTCCTTCGCTCTTCACGGCACCACACATCTTAAGTTTAGAATTTACCAGGTTGTGCTAGATGCCACGTTCCTTCAACCTGGAAACCTCTGTGATGATGGTATTCAGCATTCTGGAACCTGGTGGGTTCCCAAGCGTTGTCTCATCGAATTTGTGGGGACAGCATTATTATCCCCGTATTACAGGCGAATGGGTAGAGGGCCAAGGAATCCAAGTGACACAGCAGGTAAATGGTGGGGCCACGATCCGAACCCGGGCCATCTGATCCTGGAGGGGGCGCTCTTCGTCGCTCTGCCTTTGGCTGAGTGAATCCCCACTCCACGGAGACTTATTCCCCCACCTCTGTCTTTCCAAACTCTGCTTAGGGTAGCTGAGCCCTGTATTTCCTATTTTCCTAGTGAAAAAACAGTGTATCTCAAAGTTGTTTTGGAAAATGCCAAGAAATTAAGGATAGTTAGTCAGTCTACCTCTCTTTCCCGGGGCTAGGAAGCCCAGGAGGGTTGGGTGGGGGGCGCAGGTGCCGCAGGATGTAACTGGACATGTTGCCCTGGGCTGGTCAAAGTCTGACTCCCAGATTATGACCAGGTGTGTAGTTTGTGGTGCTAGACTCCGCTACAAGAATTTATCTGTGGCACTTTCGGAACGTGAGAAACTGGTGCTGAGGCTATTAAGAAACTCTAGAAGGTATGCATAAAGATCCTTATTCCTTCCTGCATTTTTTTACAGCTGGGATGGCATAGAAATCAGTTTGCACAGTAAATAAATCTAATAGTTAGAAATAAAAGAAATCCTTGGAAATACTGAAAAAATTTTGCGTACGCACATCAGTGTGAACTACCCTTCCTTCCCCCTCCCTCCTGTCCTTCTTTCTCACTCTCTCCCTTCTCCTTTCCTTTCTCTGCCCCCCCTTACTTCTTCTTTTAAAACAAAATAGTGGATCTGAGTACTAGATTGAAGTAAAGGTTAGATTCAATTAGCCCATATATATAAAACATCTTTGAATATAATTTTCTGTTTAGAAGAGATTTTAGTGGAAATATAAAGCAAAGAAAGATCATGGAAACCACAAAACAAAATAAATTTCTCAGATAGAACTTTTTTCCCCAGCAAAAGCACCAGCTAACTTCTCGGCCTGACTTCACGAGAGAAATCAGTCCTCGGGCCCTGGGCCTTTGACGCCTCGCCTACATTAGTCGGAGACCTTTTGCCCTAGCAGGAAGGGCCAGGCGAGTCTCTAGGTCTCATGTGGAACATGTTCTCAGGAGCAGGGCTTTCAAAAAGGCAAATATACAAGAGCATCCTGGGCCTTACGAGGGTGGGAGAGTGCAACATAGTTAATTCTACCCCGACAGTCAGATTTCACCTGAGTGTGTGTTTTCAACGCTTTAACTTGGAAATTTTCTGTTACAGCACTCACAGATCACTGAAAACAGGCGCCTGGCCATGCTCTGCCCACGGTCTGGTCACGCTGTTTTCAAGCTCAAAACAGATATTGATTTTCATTTCAAACTCTAATGCCAAAATTAGCAGTGTCAGGTTGAATTAGAGGTGGATGGCTCGTAGAGTTCAAAAGCGAACAAGCTGCACAGCCAGCCTGCGTTTGCTGGGCTATTTTGTTCTCCTCATGCCCTAAAGACAACAAAGCACTGAGTACAAGGCACCCCTCAGTCTCACAGAACCCAAAGAAATACATAGTCCACTTCCACTCACATGTCTTGAGCACATCGGTTTCCTTCACGTCAGTTCAGGGGTGAATACATCCAGTTTGAGGATTATTAAAGATTGCTTTAATTTTCTTCTGCTGGGCATTTTGCTTATTTAGCTTTAAAAAAAAACCAAATTGGCATAGCAGCTTCCATGGACACAGCACTCCATTGACAGAGTCCCATGAAGGGGGGCAGGCAGCATGGCCACTGAATTATGGCATCAGCAGGGTGTGGGTCCTTTTACGTCCAGGACTGACTGAACGGAGATAACCACACACTGGGCTTCAGAGAGCTTCCCTCACCTGGAGCAGTTCCTCCAAGGAGCAGACGGAACCCCGCAGCAGGGACAGTCAGAGCATTCGTTCACCGGGAGGAGCAAATGCCCACAAACCCAAGACTTGATTTCTCAACAAGGAAGACAGCAGTGGCTTACTTATCAACGAGGAAGCGTACTGCCAGAACGCCTTTGGGGCCAGGGAGGGAAGGCAACGAATACTGCTATCCCCTGGAACACATCTAGGTCTGTACAGATAATATCCCGATGTATCTGGTGGTTGCTTATTCTTACTCTGAATGAAGAAGGTTTTGGTTAGATATCTCCCATGCAGAGACGTGTGTTTGCAAAGTATGTGTATTGTGTGTATGTTGTGTGTGTGTGTGTGTGTATGTGAGAGAGAGAGAGAGAGAGAAGGCGGCAGCAGGGACAGATGAAGCGTGAATAGGTTATCAGCAGCAGAGAGAGGGTTTAGAGGTTCCTCAAATACAGATTTTCCGGGATAAAAAGAGATGCATCTGGTAAACGCCTGTGAGTTTCCCCAGTTGCCTTCTCCCACACGTTCCAGTCCTACAAAGGGTGCAGCACGGGTACTGAGTCACTCTGTGAGCACAGTGGGGAGATGCGGTAGGCATCTCTGATAAGCGGCATGGGCGGTGACCTCTGTGCCCCCACAGGTGACATGTATGTCCCTCTCCCCAACTCTCAAAGTAGGCTGTCATCTGTTTATTTGTCCGTACTGGAGCACTTTGATGGCTGCATTGTGTTTTATTTAGCTGATACTTCCAGGGCTTGGAAAATGTCTGGCTTATAATTTGTACTCAAGTAAAAGTTGATGAATGAATGGCTAGTCTGACTACCCTGTAGGGGTGCGTGAGTATGTATTAGAGATGGAGAGAGGGAGTGGTCCCTCACCCTATCATAATTCAGGAGTGAAAATCTGAAAAGTTAAGAGGAAAGTGGAAATGGATTCCTTGTCCTTCTTTGTCCGTAGCCCACTCCCCAGATTTGGAGAGCAAATCAGTGCTGAACGCCAACACCCAGAGGCCTGGTGTAGGTGTGGGACTATCCCCAGTTTTGATCAAGCACATGCCATATTCACAGTAGGACCATCGGACAAAGGGTCTGAGGAAGTGGGAGGAGTTGGTGGACTGCCTGGTAAGGCAGGAGTGGAGCAAGACCCTGGAGGAAAAGGGCAGACAGCACTCTGAGTCGAGTGAGAGAAAGTAGAAGGAGTTTGTTCCTGGACACAGGACGGGAAAAGGAAATGGTGGCAGGTGGGCTGAGAACCTCCAGTGGTGGAGCTGGGACTGGCCCTCGAGGTTGGGTGGGGAGGCAGACAACTCCAGAGTGGTTAGTCACGGCAGCGTTCCTTGTTCGTTGTAGCGAGCAAAGCTTGGGCGAGCAACAGAGGGGGGAGTGAAGAATAACTCTTCCTGTTTTGAAGTAGAGTTTAGTTAATGTCTGAACTCTAGGCTGCAGTTCAGTTATTAACTATAGTCATGCTTACTGCTCCACAGGTGGAAGCAGTAAACTACTGCTGATTAAAAAATCTTTGCACCTTTAGAACCCACAGTTCTTCTGATACACGATGCAGTGCTCTCTGCCCGCCCTGCCAGGACTCATACTATGCTGACGTTTTCAGTAATTTATGGAACAACACCATCAAGAGCCAGGAGGGTGGAGGACAGAAAAACTCCTCAAGGTTTTGAAGTATACTGTATATGGGGTATTATTCAAGTGCTGATATAAAGATGGCGGTGGGCTCTTAAAAGCATTTTTTCTCTTGCCTGCAGTGCTGGCCTCTAGCACTCACACTAAAAGAAAGGGCGCTGTCACCTTGCAATGTTTGTCTCCTTTTGTCCACAGAATGCCACAACAGGGAAACCTATTTGCAAAGACATGCGTAGCTTTCTGCATTGCAGGTGGGAAGCACAGCCGGTTCCCTCCGTCTGAACTCCCCGCTCGGCAACTGATGGTGAGAACGAAGCTCAGGCTCCTAGAGTGCGAGGAGTTTATGCACTAGCCTTCAGCTTGTAGCTCCTCTGTACCAGCCCTGGGGGGGGATAGATTTTATAAATAAAATATTTGTGAACAGCAGTAGTCACAGCATTATTACAGACTTAAAAAAAAAGATATCAAAGGGCATGGTTACATGAAGGGAGCAACAAGTCAGCGTTTGCAGCTCTGAACTGTCCAGGGCTACACCGCCATGCAGGACTTGTTAGTGGGCTCGGAAAAGGATAGGGAGTTGTAGCAAGTGTTAGAGATGTTAGAAACACCACGAGTTCCAAGTATACTTGGGGGTGATTTTCCATAAGTGGCTGAACGTTATGATGTTAGGTATTTGTATTTGTGAAGAAACGGTGAGGTTTTTGGCTGAACCCTAACTGCAAGATATTAAAGTAGCCATGATTTTCTAATTAATTAGATCCTGCTGCAAATATGCAACATAGTGACATAAAGGTTTAAAGCATTTTTCATGTAATTTTTGGTTAAACAACAGTACTACTCTCGGGTGACTGTGATGTGCTGGTGGAGGTGAAAGAGTATGATTAGAGAAATGCCATAGGGGAGAGTTTCTCAGGGCCCCAATTCTGTAGGTTGGTCTGGTTTCTGCCTCCTTCCTTCCAGAGGCGATGAAGATAAAATTTAAGGTTCCGCATCACAGGTCCAAATGGAGGACAGAGAATGACCCAGAGTCAAATCCAGACCATTCCAGAAACTTGTTTAGGAGCTTCAACTCAAAAAGACTTTTTGGTCTTCTTAAAACGAGTATATCTCCTGATTCGACACATTACAGTTTACTGAAATTCAACTCTCACATTTAAACAGAATCAGATCCTATGATTTTCTTCAGCAAGGTCCTTAGCCAGGTTCAGATGTCTACCTATTAGGCTCATATTTTAGAAATCTTATTAGGTAGATACTACACCCATGAAGTTTAAAACGATACATACATCCTATAGGTAGCATTAGGACAACAGAATAAAATTAGGTATCTGAAGTCTTAATATGAATTTGCCCCCAAAGCATTGTCAGTAGACTATCAAAATTTTAACTGTTTAAGGAGAAGTTTGGGAGAGTAAAGGGATAGAGCCTAACAGGATTAAGGCAAGTCGTCTCCGTGTGGACAAGCTGATTTTCAACATGAACTAACCATCTTCTGTGCCATTTAATCACAAATACATTCTTAGACGCTGGCAGCTACTCAGGGCCTTTATCTCCTTTTATGGGCTAGGAAATAACCCCCAATTACCCAAATTGGAGTAGGTCAAGTAACGAACACAAGGGCATAGAAACTATGAAAAAAAATTCTCTTGTGTCACAAATTATTCATGAAAAACAATTCCTCCTCTCCTATTCTTTAGTAATTGGTAATCTTTCCAGAACAAATATATTCAAGTAAGCTTCCAATACACACTTTGTGCAGTGCATGAATAATCGATGTTGAAATAAGAGCTGGATGATATGTTTTTGATTCAGGGGGGTCAAAGCTGCCTTGTATTTCTCTGGGTAAGGTGTGGGAGCTGCAGGAAATTTTACTTGCATATTATCCTCAACAGAGTTTTTTTTCAATAGACTTGTCTCTGTGCTCCTTTTTACTTACTCTTTTTTTTTAGTGTGGTGTGGCATACATAATTTAAATAACCAGGGAATGTCTTTGGGCTCAAAACCACCTGCTGGCTTATATTAGCTAATTAATGGTGATTTATCTGAGTTACTAATTTGAGTGGAGCTGATTGCCTTTAGGAATTTGGGGAATGTTATAAGAATTCTGATTAAAATTATGCCTTTTGTGATGGACAGTCTCCTTAAAAGGCTTTTTAAAATGTTGCATGTTAGCAGACCAAACAACAACAACAACTGCCAAATCGACAACTTTGCGTTGTTCTGTGGCTCAGATCCTGGCTTCTGCGGCTTGCTTTCCTGTGCGACGCCCCTTCACCCCTGCCAGGCTTCTCCTCATTTTGTCTCTTACGTTAGGGTTTATTTGCCTCTGACTCCTTGAAAAACGGCACTGCTCTCGAATCCATAGAGCTTAATCGTTTTCACAAAAACTGATACAGTAGATTCATTTTAGCCAAACTACATGCCAAGAGGACCTAACTCCCAGAGCCTGAACGTACAAATTTCACGCGGCACAACGTCTGAGGGAGAAACATCACAGAAAGCTCTCAGCAGTCTATCTATTGACGTCATTTCTTTTTTTCTGGGCTGGTCTCAGTACCTCTTGCGACAGCGTAGTTTGTAGCGAACGCAAGCCGGCCCCTCTATTTACTGCGATCCTCCGCCAGTACAGCCAACACCGCATCACCTCCTTCCAGACACTACATGGTGGCCAGTGGTACTTACAGTACACGCTTGGGGCTCGCTGAGACATTAATTCTATCAGCTGTGTTCAACTTTTGTTCCAGGATGGTGCGCAGTTCTGAACACACGATTACTGCTTTGACACTTCTGGATTTAGGAATAGTTTCTCTAATTTAATCAGTCCCTCCCATTGCCCTCCCCCCTCGCAAAAAAAAAATAATGCAAGTACTGATAAAATGCATACAGTGCTTAATGTGTATATATATTTGTTTCTATTAATTAATTCACACATGCCTTTTAAGAAAAAAGGTACTTTCCACAATGCACATTGTTCTTAAAATTTTTTAGCTATTGAAATAACTAAAAATAGTCAAGGAAGGATTCAGGGCTAAAAATAAAATAAGAATAGAGTTCTCAGTGACCAAAGACTCATGGTTGGTTCGGTTTATCGAACACTAAGGAGTGTGACCGATGTATCGTTTTCCACTTTTTCTTATTTCTGATATGCTTGCAGGGCATAAAAACCTTTTCCTTAAAAAAATAGAAGATACATGCCCATATTCTACATCAGCTATCAAATCTGACAACCAAACAGAGCTTTGTTCCTTCGATTTCGAGCAGTAAATGTTTAGCTGAGGCGTGTTTCTGGGTTTGGAGCTCGCAGTCCATTCTCTGGGGATGAAGTTTTCGTAGCAGTCAGTGCTTCTGCCTTTTCCAGGGTTCTGCTGACCTCTTTGGTGACTCGGAGTTAGGATTTCGATTGTATCTTTAATTGTGCAGCTCTCAGTTTCTTAGGACTTGCCAGGCTCTGTGGCCACGCTGAATGACGCATGTTCTCTGTGGCTCCAGCTCTGCCTCTGATGACCCCGCCCCATCCCACCTGTGGCTGCTTTAAGTGAATGAGAAGTTCTTCTTAATCTGTTCAACTCTCTGTTGAAGAGTCGCATATCCTCGGGGATACGAAAGAAAACTTTTTCTGATCTCCACAGTCTCTCAGTTCTCCTGTTTTTGACTTTAGTAGGTACAAGGCATTGTCGCCAATGGCAATCCAATTCCAAGTCCAGTTCACTGAGGGATGCTTATGGATCTCAGGCATTCCCGCTTTAACCCAAATGTGGTGCAGGATGTGGTAGAACGTACAGTCACCCACATCCAAAGTACCGTCACCGGAAATGCTGAGAAATAGAGAAGGGTTTGTTAGAGGCGATGAGCAATTGAATTTAGGTTAGTGCTCATAAGGGAACTCCACGAGCAGGTGTACTTATCTCATAACTTTCAGATAGATTTAGTTAAATGACACTTTTTAAGAAGGTAAAATTGTTCAATGGTTGACTGGTTGACAGCAGAAAGAACATAGCAAGGTGTCAGAAACAGGAGCAATTCCAGTTTCTTTATCTTAGTCACCATTGGCTAGTTCAAAAGTGAAGTCACGGACCATGACCTCCAAACCTGCTGCAATCACAGACTCCACCAGAAGCCTCCCCCTACCCTCCTCTATCGACACCTTATTTCTTTTTCAGAGATAGCCCAGCAATATCTAAAGGCTGAATCCATGCAAGTTCTAAACTTTGTTCTACATAAAAAAAAAAAAAAACCCACACTGTATAACAGTTGATTATTGCTGAGCCAAAGGGGAGGACAATGCTGACACCCATCCCAACTGAATTCTCAAGTTTCGGATGGCAAGGCAACTGAATGATGTTTGCAGAGTGTGAAGTGGAGGATATACTCCCAAAGTACCTTAATCAGACCACTTTTCGGAAGTTTAACATCTGGATTTGAAGTTCTTGGTGAGTTCTAATGCTCAGAACTCGTATGGCATTAAGTACTCAATCACCTTGTGATGGGTCCCATTTCAAGAGTGGTAGACGGGAGAAAATAGACTCCAAATCATAGCTACTGTATTGTGTAGGGTTCTTATTAGAAGCAGCATATTCCTGTAGCCCAGAGGGCTGACAGCTTCTTCCAAGGCAGAATGCTGCTCTAAGCTAACCTCAAGGGGCTACTCAGGAGAGATGCAGCATTCACCCCTCTCTGTGGTGGTGGTGGGGGGATGGGTAGCATCATATTCAATCACAACGTCAAGCCTCAGTCACCCCAATAAGTAATATTCCTTTAGGCATTAGTGACATGCAGTTCCCCGGTTAATTGGTGTATACGTATTTCAGTAAGAATAATTAATTTTAAACAGAAAAATTACTTGAAAATAGAATCCATTAAGGGGAGTACATGTACCTAGGCTTAGTTAGGTAAGAGGTTTCTCTCTCTTTTTTAATCACCACATTCAAACACAGATAGCATTTGCTTCTGCTACATCCCTTGTGCTGTATGTTTTATCTACAGATGATCGGAATGTGATACGGGGTGTGCCTCCAGACTGAGGTGCTTAACAACGTTGAGTGCAGCCATGCTTGGCAACATGGCACCAAGGAACAGGAAGGTCCCGAATAAATTCAGTTCTGAAAGGGCGAGCGGGACCTGAGGTGCCACCAATGTGAGGGTCTTTTCTTGTCTGCTAAAAGTGACAGCAAACCAAAGAGGGGTTCTTCTTTTTCTCTTTCCCGTGAAGTTCAGCACTTGCCAATTGCTGGTTAGACTTTTCATGCACAAGCCTGGCAGCTGTAAGTCTGTCTGGGCATAAGCATTATTTGTGTATTTTTATATGTGTTGCCAAAAAGACCCCTTCATATACCATTTTACGATTGCATAGATTAAAAAATGCAGTGAAAGTTTTGAAAGAATTTTAGGGCTTACTTACAAACACTTAGCTTTGTGTATCTTAAATGCATATACACATAGATACATTTAAAAGAGTACTGTATTGTTAGAACATAGATTTAGAACATAACATCCTCAATATAAAAAAAGAGAGCAGTGTATGTATTAGGGCTAATTCACTTGCAAGATTGAACAATTTTTATAGAAAGCAATTCTTCATTAATTCAAATTATAACTTAAATGCCTAGTTATTTCTTTAAAAGAAACCAAAAATCGTAAGTTAACATTTAGATAAAATGAATTCAATTTTCCAGGTGTTAATTTTTAAATCAAAGAATGGGATGAATTATGAATGAACACACTAGTTTTTATCTTATCTGTGAAATAAAAGCCTTTAATACAATTTCTTCCTGAAAGCATCTCTGCATATAAGTCGATAACCCTTCAGGGATAACACGGTGTTCATTCTTCCCATTTCAGCACTGACAGTTGATGGGGTTTGAAACATAGCCACAAACCAAGTGAATTGATTAGATAGACAGGCTTCAGAAGACAGCAGACTTTGGCATTTGCCCAGATTTACTATTTTAAATGATGATGATACTCTCTACGGTTGGGGAAAAAAAAGAATCTTGGTTCAGGAGTGCAAATTCAAAGGATATAAATCAACTGTCAATAACACTGACTGAACTGTCTTTAAGCTTTAACTCTCTAGAGGGGACGGTTGCCCAGGACCCAAGGCCTCTGCCACGGCACACAGGCGGTTCAGACAGCTGCAGTCTGGAGGGCAGATCACCAAGGGCAAGCTGGGGGCTCCAGCAATGGAATAAATCCAGGGAGCAGAGAGCTCGTGAGTCAAAACATCATCCACTTGGATTCTGTCTTTTCAGCAGTGCCGAGCTAAACTTCAGGGAGAAAGCGATCAGATCGAGTCAGTCCATTCTAAGGTATGACGTTTGCATTTACAAATGAACGTTTGCTTACTTAAAGAAATACCTCATTACCGAACATCAGACAGAAGTGAGATGTGTGTATGCAAACAATTCTGACGCCCGAGGAAGCAAGGTGCTGTGCATTAGGAGATCATCGGACAGGTCTGGTCTCTGGGGTGGCGTCTACCACCGAACAAATTCCTCCTTTTATTCGTCGCTGTTTTCATAGCTGCTTCTCTTTTTCTGCTTCCACCTCAGTAGGGTTTCTCAAATAGAAAGTTTACAATTCTTTCCCACATTCTCAGGGCACTCACTGATGGTAGATGAGGAGGCCTCGCTGTTTGAATGGGATCAATGGGGCTACCTGTCTGATAAAAACATTAAACACGAAAACAACTGGTATTTTTAAAAAGTGGGTTTGTAATAAAATGATTAGTCTCATAGTCGCCAAATTTCATTGCAGTGATTTTAAAAACTGGGTCAAATGACATACTTCAGCATTGGGTTTTATTAGATCTTTGGCAGAGGATGAAATCAAAAGGTTTAATAAATTGTTAAATACTTTTTTTCTCAATTTATAACCCAAGTAGGAAATATAGCCTCTGGTTAGGTTAGAAGGGATTGTTAAAAGGATTGTGAATTGAGAAGAAGCCTTGGTGGGTAAATCAATAGTATCAGAACTAGACATTTAGAAGTGGTTGAGTTCTTAAATGAATTGTTTCAAGTTAAAAAAGAACACTGACAAATTCCTGTCAGAATTCCTTTAGGGTCGTTCACTCATCTCACGGTAAACAGAACATTTAGTTCATCATGGCTTCAATAAGTTGGCATTACAGATATCTAGAGCTTCCTTAGGTTTCCCTCATAGGATGTATCACCTACAGCTTTAATATGAGAAAAGAATGTTCCCTTACAATCCCTGCTCGAAAACTTCATTCTCTATGACAATGTGAATCATTCCCTGCGCAGGAACATATCTGGTCTCTGGAATCAAAGAGCTTTGGTTTCAATTCTAGTTCTGCCACCTCCTGGCTGGGTCACTGGGGTGAAATTACTTGACTTCTCCAAACCTCCCTTTTCTCCTTTGTAACAGGAAGCTCCCATCGCCTTCCTTTCCTCGCTGCTATTTTTGGCAACTGCCCTCTTCTGCCGTAATTGCCGATGCCTTAGGTCTTTCTCCACCGTTCTCCTCCCACAATGAAAACTTATTGTTTTGTCCCATTGCCTCAAGCCTTGCTAATGTGTTAGCTAACTAATAATTGCCCTCCCAGATAACAAAATGCCTTAATTTAGTGGAAGCAGACATTCCCTCTTAATGATAATACCTTACATTTGTATATAATTTATAGTTCACGGGACTTAATCTCAGTTAATTCACATGGCATCCCTGAAAGTAGGGTATTATTATCACATTCAGTGGGTGAGGAAACCGGCACTAACAACAGGTCAAGTGATTTTCTCCAGGGTGTGTGCATAATTTGGGACTCAAGTTGCAGGGCACCTGACCCTAAATTCATTATTTGTTCCATTTAACAGCGCTAATCAGTATGGCGATTTCAGACTGGAAGGATGGCTGATATTACAAAAATGACCAGAGCATTGTGTGTGAAAATAATCTAGTTCAGTGCTCTGGACCTCAGTTTCCTCACTGTTAAAATCCAAGGATTTAATAAGGTGACCTCTAAAATCCATTTTAGCTTTTAATATTCCATGATTCTATAAACATATAGTATACCTCATAGTTGCAATTTATATACAAATTTTCATTTTCTCTTCAGCTTATATCAATAGTCTACACAGGGAATTTAGTTATCAAGTATAACAGTATTTAAAAATGTGCTACCATACATACTATTTTCAAGAGGGAAAGGAAATTAAGCACCCAAAGCTAAGTATTACATTTAAAGATTCAAATAGGAGTGAGTAGCTGCTAACTTCTCCTGACCAGACCACAACTGCTCTGGGGTTGTCCTCTGTATCCAAAATTGCTTAGTTTTAGGGCGAATACATGTCCTTAGGAGAGAAGCACACGGAGCCGTAGAGAAGGAAAGGAACGCTGCTCAGCTGTCCTACGCAGCTGAATGGAGGGCAATAGACGTGGAAATAAGGCCTTCCACATGCCCACGGGTTCAATTTTAGAAAGTCAAACACAAAAGATTGTTAAGCCATGTAGTCAATACTGATGGTCCCTAAGTTAAATACAATTCTCTATTTGTTATTATAAACAGTCTGAGAAAATCTGGCCTGATTTCATAGGACAGGCTAAAAGCAAAATTAAAGAAAAAGATGAAATTTGAAGCCCACCCCCAACCCCCCACCCCTTAACACAACTAAGCTGGCTGAGCTGTGAAACTGTGATGGAAATATTGGAACTGTTGTGCCTGAAAAAAATGCAGTGATCATTTCATTCTTCCTGTCTTTTAATGCTCCAGGGTTTTGGAGACGAATAGGAGCAATAAGTTCACTTTGCAGAATTAATGCAGTAATTCTTTATCATAAGAGCAGAGCATTACCTCAATCTGATTTTGCTACAAAATGGTTCAAAGTCTATTTTTAATGATGGCCCTAATTTGTTAACACCTTTTAAATTATTAATCCCCTTTATATTCAAGTAGTTATTGCATGTCATAACAATGTATCTATGCAGGGAAATTTAATAGTATTTTCTAGATGTCAAGAAAAGGCTTGTTCTGCAAAATGCTATTAAAACTGATAATGAGCTAAATATTTGCCATAGCAAACACTGAAATTACTATATCAATCAGCATTGGGCTCTCTTATTCAATAAACAGAAATTAACCTATTAACTATGCCCAACTTTCAGCAACAAAACGGTTGCTTTCAAGCATTTCCCCCTTCTTCAAATCTCTGTTTTCTTAAAACTACCTATGGCCCTATAATATCAGAGCTTTGAATCAAATCCTTAGTATCAGTATTTATGGTTGAAATTCTAACATAACCAGGCATAATATCATGAAGGTTTTGCTCCGGTGATCGCTGATATTTTTGTCTTTCCTCTTCAATACACATTAACTTACGCACACACAAAATACTGTATCAGATAAAGTCAAATACTCCAAGCCTTTAAATTGCATTTTAGAATATTTTCCTGAATTTCAGGATTAAAAAAATTTTCTTTTTATGAATTATAGGGTTCTACTAAGGCATACCTAACAAAAATATAATAGTGAAAGATAGTGTAAAGATCTACCATTGGCTATTTATAGCTGTTATTTATTTGTTGTTGTTCAATTACAGTTGTTCCCATTTCCCCCTCATTATTCTCCCCTGCCCAACCCACCCCTACCTCCTACTTTCAGAACCCTCTCCCCTTTGTCTTTGACCATGGGTCCTTTATACATGTTCCTTGACTTGACCTTTCCCCTATTTGTAGCTTTTACATACTAAAATGAGGATAAAGGATGTATTTTCATGCATTCCTTTAAGAAAGATGTAGATCCAAAAGTATATTGCATAGTCTTAAAAACAAAATAAAGTCCCTATTTCTGCTGTGCCTTACACTGGGCAAAATAATGTTATCTTCCTATTGTGAGTATGCCCTAGTTCCAATTACCATCTTAGTTACACTTGGGCTGATCAGCAGTGTCGCACAAAAATGACCCAGAATTGGCTTTCCTTCATATACTTTTTTGTTATTTAATTTAGGAACTTGTAAATCTTCAGTTGCTGTCATAATTTCAAAATTTCTAAAACACGGCACTATATGCACACTCCAGCTCATTTAAAATAAGGCTGTTAACATAGAAATGAGCATTGGACATTATATGGATAAACAATAAAAATAATTAAAAGTAGGTAAAAATGAAAATAACACGTCCATATGCTTTAAACTTTCTCAGAGCGTATTGTGTCTGTTCGTTTCAACTTCCTGGAAGTAAGCCACTGGTGTTCTTCATTGACTACTGGGGACATCCGACCTGTGCCCTGCGGGCCACATGCGGCCCAGGGTGGCTGTGAATGCAGCCCAACACAAAATCGTAAATTTACTTAAAATGTTACAAGATTTTTTGTGATTACATATCACAATATACTTCTGTGTGGCCTGAGACTCTTCTGCTTCCAGTGTGGTGCAGAGACGCTAGCAGACCTGGTGGAGTTGCACAGCTGGTTTAGCAAGCGTGAGCACTGGGGAAAGAACCTAGACTTGATTGTGTTCAGATGTTACTCTGGTGGTTCTGAACGCTACCTGCTCCTTAGAAAAAGCTGGGTTTTTTTTTAAATTTTATTTTATTTTATTTTAATTGCTATTCAAGTACAGTTTTCTGTCTTTTACTCCCATCCCAGTCCACCCTGCCCAGTGCTCCCCACCTCCCTTCTATTTCCACTCCCCTTAGTTATTGTCCATGTGTCCTTTATACTTGTTCCTATAATCCCCTCCCTTTCCCCCTGAAATTCCCTCCCCTCTCCCCTCTGGACACTGTCATCCCCTTTTCTATTTCAATGTCTTTGGTTATATTTTGCTTGCTTGTTTGTTTAGTTGCTTAGCTTCCTGTTAAAGGTGAGATCATATGGTATTTGTCTTTCACCGCCTGGCTTATTTCACTCAGCATAATGCTTTCCAGTTCCATCCATGCTGTTGCATAGGGTAGGAGCTCCTTCTTTCTTTCTGCCACATAGAATTCCATTGTGTATATGTACCATAGTTTCTTGATCCATTCATTTACTGATGGGCACCTAGGTTGCTTCCAACACTTGGCTATTGTAAATTGTGCTGCTATGAACATTGGCATGCATAGGTTCTTTTGGAATGGTGTTTCAGGGTTCTTGGGATATAATCCTAGCAATGTAATTGCTGGGTCAAAAGGCAGTTCCATTTTTAGTTTTCTTAGAAAATTCCATACTGTTTTCCACAGTGGTTGTACCAGTCTGCAATCCCACCAGCAGTGAACTAGGGTCCCCTTTTCTCCACAACCTCTCCAACACTTGTTGTTTGTTGCTTTGTTTATGATGGCCATTCTTACCAGTGTAAAGTGGTATCTCATTGTGGTTTTAATTTGCATTTCTCTGATGGCTAGCGATATTACTCTGACACCATTGAAATCCTAGAGGAGAACATAGGCAGGAAAATCTCAGATATCTCATGCAGCAACATTTTTACTGATATGTCCCCCAGAGCAAGGGATATAAAGGAAAGAATAAACAAGTGGGATCTCATTAAAATAAAAAGCTTCTGCACAGCTAAAGAAAATAGCATTAAAATAACAAGAGACCCAACTATATGGGAAAACATATTTGCCAATGATACCTCAGACAAAGGTTTAATCTCCAATATATACAAGAACTTACACGACTCCACTCCAAGAAGACAAGCAACCCAATTAAAAAATGGGCAAAGGACTTGGACAGGCATTTTTCCAAGGAGGACATACAGAGGGTTCAGAGACACATGAAAAGATGCTCAATATCGCTAGCCATCAGAGATATGGGGGAGCTTTTTAAAAATGCCGTTGTCTGAGTGCCACCCAATCAGTGGCCATTTAACTCCAGATCCTTGGGTGTGGGATGTGATGTTTCCGCATCAGTAATTTTAAATGGCAGAGGATTCTAAAGTGCAGCCATGGCTGGGAACCATAGGGATCTTGCTAAAATGCTGATCTGATCCAGGGGACCTGGGTAGGGGTGAGCTTCCACATTTCTAAACGAGTGATATGCATGCTGCCCACCACGGGGGACACGCCACTTTCTGAGTAGTGAGACCTCGCTTCCTCCTTCACGCCCCTCTTCTATTACCACTTTGATGGGAAAACTGAAAACAGCTTCACTTTTTAAAAAAAGTGGATCTCATACATTTAAGACATTAGAGGCAGATATTTCCTTGAGTAGGTAATTTCTTTGACTTGAATAAATTAAAATTTCTTGATAGAAATGCACTTGACTGAATTTCAGTCTTCAAGGGGTTCAACATTAAGCATAATCTAATAAGAGATAATACCCTTTAAATTTAGAAAGTCTGGGGTCAATGACCAATTTGAGCAAAGACAGCGGTTCAAAGCATGGATTCTGAAATCAAAGAAAACTGGGGTCAGATTCCTGCTCGGTCACTCAGTCTTCATCTCCTTCTAAGCCTCGGTTTTCTAAAGTGTGAAATGGTAGCAATAAGAGTATTTGTTCACTGATTCTGTAAATACACATTCAAAAGCCATTTGATGCCAGGCACTGATACTCAGTGGCGAACAGGGCAGCCAAGGTTCCTACTACCAAGGGGTTCACCGGCACCCAGTTTACAGCATCTCTGCTGGAATAAAATAGAAACTGCCCCGAAATCGCTTAGCATAGGGCCTGCCATGTGAGGCCTCAATAAATGTTAGTCATTATTTTATGTGAGCTCTGAAATCTTAGCTGTTTTTATGTGCAATTAGCACGTAGCGTTTTGATATGTTGATGGTCCCAATAAGAACAGAAACCATTGATTAAATATACTAATCATAATTTTGGATACAGAATAGAGCTTACAGGCACATTATGTGAATAAGCCCAGGAGCTGAGGGTTAAGCTATCGTTATTAAGAAATGAGTGGACTTTGGTTTTGAGGTTTATGGTCAATTTTTGTGAACGGCTACGTTCGTTACTCAGATGTTTCTAATAACACTGATGAGCATGTCCGTGAACATGATCGGCAAATTCAAGTGATGGCCACAGTGCAAAAATATTTAAAGTTTCCTTGAATACAAATGTGCTAAAAGCTTTGCAGCTCATTGGCTTAGTATTTTTGGAAATGGCTCATTTAATTATGAAATGGTGTCCATTTCAGGCAGATTTCCCACTTTTTACATCTTTAGAGAGATAGAGTTTTTAAGAGATATAGTTGAAAATAGAAAATTTCTCTCAGCTGCAAAATTTTAAATGTGGACAGCATAAAAGGAGATAGTTTTGCTAAAACAATCCCTAAAAATTGTTGGTTATAGGAAGGGCACAAAATTAAAGTAAAAAATGTCAATATTTTCCTTTTGTATCAGACTTCCAGTAAGCTGGACCATTTCATAAGCCAGACTTCACAGAGACAGACCATAGAAATACCTGATTATAATAAATAAAATGAAAAAAAAACACTTTAGACCTCAAGTGACCTATTAGGTTTTCCTTAGAATAATCATGTATTGACCTAGTCCACCTGCTCTCTTGTTGCCCTGGATAATGACTTTATGCCTTTCTTTTCTCCTTAGATCTGACCTCTAGGTAATGATGTTGCTTCTTATTTCACTAAGAAACCTGGAGCACTGACAAGATAACTTGGATACAATTCCAACAGATCTCACCTCGCTCACCTTGTCTATGTACACCTGTTTCCATGGAGATGTATCCATGCTGCCAACAAAAGCTAACCCTGCCTTTTGTGAGTAGATCCCATCCACTCTTGCTTAAACAAGAACATCCCTCCAATAATTCTCCCCTCTTTTTCACCATAATTTCTTCCCTCTCTGTTGGATCGTTCCCACCATACCCAGCCATTCACTTTGGGATGTTCTATCCTATCACTCGTCTCCTTGCTCACTCCTCTTCAAGCCACAGTGACTTTGCCTTCTTCAGACATAACAAGCACATTCTGTTGTAGGTCCCTGGGTATTTTCCTTACTTTTTGCCAGCTTAGTCATTCATTTTTAAAGTCGTCAAAAATTTGTGCTCCACCTTTCAATGGAAATGAAGTGTTTCATGGGTATGTAGTCATCTGTGACGTTTCCCACCCTCTACCTCTAGCGCTGCCCCTGGTACCCAACCTGTACTTGTGGAGTAACCTCGTTCTCAGACCTCCGCCATTCTTCTCTTTTTGTGCCCTCTGCAGGTTAGCTCATGAAGTGTGACTGCTACGGACACTGTCGGTAGCTATGAGTCTGAAATTCGATTCTGCAGCCCAGTCCTCCCCTCTGAGCTCCAGACGTACATATCCAAATCCTGCTTGAAATTTGTAGTGGAGCATCTAAATCGCATCTTAAACATTTTAAACAAAACATCCAAATTAGAACCCTTGATTTTTCCCAAAGTCCTCTCTGCCCAGGTGCTTAAGCCCAAAACTGGGAAATCATCCTTCATTTCTCTTCGGTATTTACTCTCCAATGTAATCCATCAACAAGAGTTGGTTCTATACAAAAATATATCTCAAGTACATCTGCTCTTATCACCACATCTGTGCCAACACCTTGAACCAGCCAATTTTTTTTCAGAGAGGGAAAGAATGTCAGTATGTCATTTACACTTCTTTTCGTTTCATTTTCTTTTGGTGGGAATTAAGTTGGAAAGTCTCTTTCCCACTTTGCTTTCTGCATTCTGCATGCTCAGGTTCTCATGGATTCTCTGTTGCACAGAATCACCCGCACATGCACACACATCAAATAGCAACTTGCACACCCACGTTCAGGCACAGTCACATCTCCTGTTTCACCCGTACTTATGTGAGTACATAGTTCTGCATCAGGAAAGAAAAGGACCACATATTACGTTTCTAGAAATGATGAGCAACGAAGAGCAACTTTGTAGAAATAAGGTTTGAAATGCTGTTCTAAGATTTACAGTTTGGACAGCAACAACTTTGAAAAGAGAGAGGAAGAATTTCAACCTGAAGTATATTTGATCCTAAAAATCTCTGAAAGATAATGTATAAATATAATAATAAAATAGGTGTCTCACTCCAGAATTATTGTGTGATGACTTCTGAAAAAATATCTTATAATAAACATTTGTTGCTAACCTCAATGGAATATTTTCCAGTTATAACACTTAAAAATAATTTTATTCCTTCCAATTAATTTCTAACATTTCCCAAACAATTCCTAACCATCCCAGTGTTTAGGTATAGCTTGATACCATAAACAAATAAGAGCAACACATTTTTAAAGGAATTCATTGTGGCTTAGAAAAAGCTTTGAAACAATATTATAAATTGAATTCAAGCAAAATAGGTGACGCATTCTTAAACTAGATCCATTGGTAAACGTTGTTAATATTTAAGATCTATCAGTAATTTAAAATAATGACTTCATTAAATATTCTAAATATAAGAAATAGATGATATGATTCTCTGTTTTAATTTTCAACAGAGAGCCATGATAGACTAGAATTCGATTAAGTTGGCTCTCTCTTGGTGAGTCTGGGCGTCAGGACATTTACCCACAGTCATTGGCTCTCAGCTGTTGGTGAAATGGCCAAGGGCTCATTTCACTTCCTTTACATTGGTTCTGAATCTCCTCTTGATGCTAGCCCAAATCAGGTTGAATTTATAGGTTTTCATGTAGAAGGGAACCACCTGCTATTCCCACTGCTTTTAGAGCCTCTTATAACAAGCTAGCAGAAGCGAGAAAGTGAATCTTAAATTGAACACTACATTCAAATACTCTTTTTTGGCTGATAAGATGTTATATTTCACCCCACACCATCTTAGTAATGACATTTATAGCTACTTGGGATTCTAGACCTGTAGAGATTCTTGAAAATTGGATATTTTACTATTTTAAAGTATTGTATATGTTTTTACTTTTCTTTGATATATCAAGGAGTGTAAACACAATTCTAACTCCAATTTTATCTGTCCAAGAAAGCAGAGAATGTTTAAATGTGTATCAATTTTCAGTAGGAGAGATAAAAGGAAATAATGTTTTAAACATAAAGTTACCTATTTTCTCCTAAAATCTTCCCACTTGAAATAAATGTGACACTATGCTTTGTAATAGAACTTTTAAAATATTTTAATTAAATTTAAACAGTTGTTAGAGGGCACTCTTAGAGATATACAATTTCAAGAATATATGCTTCCGGATCTGCTCAAATCTACCTGCTTCCCCCAAATCAAACTCATCGGAACACTTCTTTTTAAATTGCTTTTCAGTCGACATCCGTGGGGAGGGACCACAATGTCCCAGAGATCTCAGTGACACCCGGGGTTGGCCATGTGAGTGTGTATAGCATGGTCAGACAAGTAATACTCTAAATGTGGTGTGTGTGTGGAGGTTATAATGGTTGTCCCTTTCTGCATTGTAAATATATGTTCTTGTTGTTTCAATTGTTTAAAACATATGAAAATAAAAGGAAGCATGCTCTATTATACGATCTCTTGAGACTAGCAGTATCCAGGGGTCATCTGCCCCACTTGGATGAATGAGGTGGGACGTTCGGGCATGTTCCTAGTGGAGAACGCCTGTAGGAATTTCTTCCTCTGGGACAGGTGCTCTTCCTTGGACGAGTTTCAGCCCCTGCTCTCTGGAGCTTCTCAGAGCTCCCTCAGCTCTCCGGCTCTGCAGTCCGTCTCTTAAAGTGCTGAACTGGCATCTATTTACTACTTCATATACTCAATATGCAGGCTGGGGCAAAAATAGGTTTATAGTTGTAAGTACACAAAACACAGAGTTTATTCTTGCATTATTATTGATTAATTGTTGTAGTATTTTTCATGTGAATGACTGGAAACCCACACTTGCCCTGCCCCGTGTGGACAGCTCACTGTGCCAGGTTTTTCACACTCCTTTCAACATTCCAGAAAAGTTTGAGTGGTTTGCTTATGTAACAAATTAGAAAATGGAAGAGCAGTTAGTTAATGGCTGGACTTGTATCAGAGTCCACATCTCTGGCATCTCCCTATGGATCACTTCCTTGATTCCACCCCAGGAGCTTGGAGCTTGTGGACTTGCAAGAGTCTCACAAAGATCAAACTATCCTGACGATCTTGGACTTGAGATTTGTAATAGTTAGATGAACTTTGAGTAATTCAGTAGTTAGACATGCATGTGCAATATAAAGTGTGCAAAAGGCAATGATTTATAAAGGAAAATAAAAAGGCAGCAGACATAATTTGTTATGAAAATATGTCCCCCCTTCTTGAAATAACATTGTGTATTTAGAAATACACCTGATAATAAAGTGTCTATAACAAAAAAAAAGAAATACAATAAAATATATAGCCATATTTAAGTAGAAAAATTGCTAGATTGATAACCCCGTATTAGAGGCTTCATATCTTTCCCAATCAAAAAATATATGCGATAAAAATATATAGATTACACTGTATTGAAGTGAGTTAACTTTTCTTCTCAGTTAACTTTCACATTAACCTCCAGCAAAGGGAATACAGGAGCTAAGCTCTGAGCAGAAGATCCTTCCCTTTCAGACTACTGGAGCAGAGATTCGTGAAACCACCGCAGAGCTTACGGCCCTACATCAGTATCTTTAA
>PVKM010018411.1:0-25002 GCA_004027735.1 Carollia perspicillata
CTGCTCACAGTCAGTCCATTTTTAAAGCCAAGCAGAACACATTTGCTGACCCAGGAAACATAAATGACATCATTACCTAATGAACTGTTGCAGAATTCATTTGAATGTGGCCGTCCTTTTGAAAAGTATGAATCTTTCCCATGATTAAAGTGATTTAGACAGGAGTAGTTCAGAGTAGACAATATTAATTTAGGAATGAGTCATTATGTTTAGCACCAGTCTGGAACCTAATGAGCTGATTCAAATTCATTTAAATCACTTGGAAAATACATACAGAAGCTGCACAATATACATAATTTGGAACCAAAGACATTTCCTCTAAAAACCAATATATTTCCATCAGTAGAAATAAAATAAATCCACATATTTTTACCCCAAATTACCGGGCTGCTTCTTTCCTGAGGTTTTGAAATTAACTGAGGCTGTAGAAGCATCTGAATTTAAAACTTCATTTGAAAAATGAGTGCATGAAAAGGCTGATTAACGACATTTCATTATTTACTTAAATGACAGATACAGTGTCATCGCAGCTAGGAGAGTGAGTTACTTTTATACTGAACCATGGTTAACTTTGGGACTATACTAGCAATATTAGTCCAATTGGCAAAGAAATCAGAATTAGAAAACTAATTAATTATAAAAATACAAGATGTAGTATATTTATACAAGTTAATAGACCACTGCAAAGAAAGAAATGCATCAATTTGGGGAATTTTTGGACAAGTGCTTATATGAAAAATGAATGGAAAATTTGAAGCTCATTTAAAAAAATTTGAGGAGCCATTCCTTGCTCTTCTGCATTTAAAAATGTAACTTAACGGTTTTGCAGACACTGGTTGTTAGGGCTTGGCTGTATGTGTTTTGTTGGCTTCTGCTCAGTTCCATGCATGGAATGTTGATTCGAGTGAGCTATCAGCGAAGATGTCTGAACCTTAGCCAGTGGTTATTTTGATAGAAGCATGAAACGCAACTCTGGTCAACGAGGCATAACACAAATATTATAAGGGATTCTAGGAAGTTATCTTGACCCTCAAGGAAAAACGAGAATCTAAGATTTCCCCTTTTTGTTATAGGGTGTGATGCTTCGCAGCCGGCAGCATCTTTCCACCCTGGGAGGAGCCGATCAGAGGCTCCGCCCTCACTGGTGCTGGCCCGGCTCTGCTGCTCCAGGACGGTTCTGCGAGGCTACAGACTCCTATTTCTTTACGCCAGCTTTTCTGGAGTTTCAGATACTTGTGTGTAAGTGCTGCCCTGGTTGGCATCCAGACTTCCATAAATACGAATTCTCTAATCTCCTTTCACATAAATATTCCACTGCACTGAGCAAACTTGGGCAGGAAAATCTTCTTTTGTCTCACTTTCACGTAAGGAGCCTCTAAGTTTATCTTCCTTTGTACCACATAGTGATTAAGAGAATACTCCTCTAAATTTGAATTTAACTTCTGCTGACTTCTAGATTCTGGTGTGAAGTTATATACATTTAAAGAAAGCCATTTTTTTCCCTCAGGGTGAAACTAATTGCATCCACCTGGAGATTACCATAAGGTAACATACTTGGCTCTCTCCAGGCTCAGAAATAGACATCAGCTATTGCAGGAATGAAAGTTCCCTCCTCTCCATGTTTACACGACATATGCCAGAGTGTTATCTTAGGACCTCTCTTCCCCCGTGGGGCCCAAACTCTCTCCTTCATTCATGAAAAGCAAATTTCCTTACATTCAATATGCAGATGGGATTATTTATTTTGGTGAATGAACAGAAGAATTAGAAGCAATGTATGTATAATGTACAGGACAGCTTCTATCTCCTACATGGTTAGTAGAGAACGGCTTTTACTGCTAAGAATGGATTTTCTGAGATCATTTCCAGTCAGAAAAGGCCAAATTACCTTCCAACCCCACCCTGGTCCCAGCTTAAAGTTCTTCAAGAAATACAAGCTTTGTAGGACAGCCTTGGTTTGGTTAAGAAAAGAAATCTAAACGTATATTCTTGCACTAAAAGATAAAATACATTACAATGGTTTACATGAAAAATTCTTTGGGCTAAATAACACACAGCCTTTTACATAGGACAGGGACTCTAAGGAATCTCAAGAAGCAAATTTTCAAAGAGAATGTGCATTCTAAATTTTGACAGACAATACCAATTTCCAAGGAAAATTTATCTTCTCACAAAAACTGGGTGAAAAGTTTGTTCGTTCACATACCTCCCAGCATTTGTATAATCAACATTTTGTATTTTGCCAAACTTTTTGGTAACAAGTGCTACCTCATCATTATTTTAACATACATTTGTTTAATTGTAAATACATTCAAATTATTTTTTTAATTTATAAAAATTCCTTATACTACTTTCTGTAAAATGTTTTTTATATTTTTTAGGTCAAGGAAATGTATGATTATGAATATAAAGCTGTAATTAACCCTTTGTAAGGTGTATGTGTTGAAAACTTCTATATTCCCATTTTATCATTTGTCTTTGACTTTATGCTTATTGACTTGTATTTAAAAAAACAATGTAATAATTTTTACTCTCTCACTTTGTTATATCTTCTGAGTCCTCAACACATTTTTTTAGCATTTTCATACTTTGGTAAATCTTTCTCTATAAGATTTTGTTTTGGGGCAAGAAGGAAGGTAAATTGGCTTTCATTGTTCTCCAGTTTTGTGTCTCAGTTTGTTAATAAATGCATTTCTTTCATTCACTTGAATTGCCAGTTTCATTTCATGTTATGTTTTCATCTTTATGTGAGTCTGTCTGTGCTTTCCTTTTTTGTTTTAAAGACTGCATTCCTGAAATATTAACAAATTCTTTTAAATGCAACTGTACATTTTATTACCTAATAGAATATACTATGCTCTGGGACATTTTTGCTTAGTCTGTTTTCTTAAATATTTAGTTTATAATCAGGTTTAATAGTTAAAAATAAAATTTCTCTATTAATTTACTGTTACATGCTACTTTAAAACTATGAATATCTTCCAGCTCCAAATTAGGTCTCTTATACCATTCATCCAAACATTCCTTATCTGCCTTAAGAGAATCTTAATGTAGAGTTTATATAGATTCTAAATGTTTTTTGTTAACTATTTCTCTCTTTGTAACACCCAATATGTTGATTTCTCTTCTTAGACCTAATTGCCTTTTAGTTCCTTCTCTAGGGTATTTAAATAAATGAGCATAGTAATTTGCAGATATAGATAACCTTGGCTTTTCTGTTTCACTTAAGTACTCCGATAATGAGTTTGACAAATAGGTAGTGAAGAAGAGATGATCCGTGACCCTCACGGCTTCAGTTCTAGCAGGGCTGGCATTTTTCTCTTGCATCTTTGCATTGGAAGCACTCCTAGAAGCTTGTCAGTATCAACGGTGATAAAAGGTTTGCTTGACATGTCCTGCATTTAACAAGAATGCTTCCATTACATGATCCCGAGTATGACGCTGATTCTCAGCTTGAAATACATATCCGAGTTTAACATACAGACAGGGTGGGCAAAAGTAGGTTTACAGTTGAGAGTATGCGAAACACAGTTCAGAAAGCTATTGTAATCACCTTAATCTGCATGTCTTTTTCCGTATGAATAACTGTAAACCTCCGTTTGCCTACTCCTGTATTTATCATGCTACAATAGTAACTATTACTTTTTTAATTAAGAGTTTTCATCACGAATGGATGCTGAATTTAATCAAATACCTTTTCCACATTTATGGAGAAAATTGCTTTTTTCCCCCTCCTTAAACCATTAAAATGGTGTAATATCTTAATAGATTTCTTACAACCGAATGGTTATCGGTCTCTTGGAAAGAAATATAATCTCAGTTTATTATGTGTAATTTAACTAGCCATATGTTGTCTAACTACTTTGTATATGAGATCATAATAGTGGAGTTTTGTTAATCCTGCTAACAATTTTTAGAAGCTGTGGTTGTCCAGTTTTGCCAACATCGTTTGTTCACAAATGACTTCCCATCTTCCCACTTTCTCCAATCAGCCCTGCGTTCCCAATAACACTTACTACAGCACTATTCTTCCTGTTTTTGCAAAGGTTGACATTTCTAGGATTAAATACTAAACTTTAATTCATATTTTTTGATTGATCAAACTGAAAGTACCTACTAATTTCCTGCTATTAAAGAGAAGGAAACAAAGACATTATTTCTTTTATGTCTTTCCCCTTTCAATTATTATAAATATTGTATGTTACATTGATAAGGGTTGTTATAGCACATCTGTTCTGTTAAGCAATGTTCACTTCCTTATGCTTTGTTTATATTTCAATTTTCAAAATGAAAACAAGAGTTGACCTCATAATATTATACTTATGTTCAAATGTATCTCATTAATTAAATAATGAAACTGTGTAGCTAAAATCATGTAGAAGAAAATGAAGCCTGATATCCAATACATTTTTGAAGTTATAAGCATGAATTATACTTGCATTCCACTGTGTTGATTACACTTTAATGCCTATCTGCACAGTACTCAATTGTCAATGTTGAGCTCATGTCGTTCCTAAGTTAAATCACTTCTAATTTTGCTAAAGTTACATCCTAGCCAATATATTAATACAATGTATTTTGACATTGAAAGTTAGAACCTCTTTCATGGATAATACATCTTTATTTTCCCCTCACAGTTGGCTGAGAATAGAATTCTACATTCATTTTCCCCTTCAGAATTTCTTTTTATTTCCTTCTGTACCCAGTGTCACTGGGAAAATGGATGCTTGTCTGTATGCTTTTTTCTTTGCAGATATCTTCCTGTTGCATTTTGGGAGCTCTTAGAATTTTTCCTTTGTCTCTGAGGTTGTGGAATTTCAATGTGTATACATGTGGACAATACTTCATTAATCCTGTTTTTCACTCGATATTAAATCATTGATTCTTCACTCAGAACGCCGTCTTCCAATTCATTGTGTCATTTCTTTCCATTTGTTTCTGTTCCTCTCCATACTGAATTCCTGTTAGATGCCTATGGGCTGTTTGACTATTCCCACATACCTCCAAATCCCCCTCTCAAATTACCTATCTCCTTCTGTGGCAGTTATAATACTGTATAGTCACTAGACCATCAAAACAATCAAACATCATCTCCCAGCATCCCTTTTATGGAAGCAGTGAGGGTCCACATGGGTGAGTTCTGGAGAATGGACAGTTAAGAAGGCTATGTGTGTCCTTTCCGGTACCAGGTGGTACAAGTAGCCAGTCTTCCAGCTCCTGTTCTCACTTCCCTGTACCTGCTGGCTGACAGGTGCCGGTGCAACTTGGAAGCCGTAAGAGGGGAAGCCAAAGATGGACGAAGGTCAGGTTTCTGCGTGAGGGTTACAAAAGAGCTTTCCAGAAGTGCTGACTTCATTTCATGTAGCACCTGGGTTTTAGCCGAAGTTGTTTTATTCAGCAGCTTTTTGAATTACGCTAACATGTACTCCTTGCCTTTTAAATCTGGAGTCTGGTAATAGGACTGAATTTACCTTTCAGATAAATGGTTTCATTGCCGGCATCTATTCAACTCTTGTGTTATATTTTAAATAATTTTGGCAATTACAATGTTAATTCCTAAGATGCTTTTCTTTGCTACTTTCCATTCTACTCTTTATTTTTGCAATGTCCCCTAGAATATATCAAATTAAGTTTTTATTTCTTGAATTATTCTTTTGTTTAGGCTGCATGGCGTGTTCTACTTATTTATCCTGGCTCTTTTCACCACTTGTTTTTTCTTATTAAAATTTCATCATATGCTCTTTTCTATTACTTGGAAATCTGCTCATAAATTCTACCACTAGTGTAGTAGGCTACAGTTTAATGTGATTTTTCTTTAAAACTGATCCCATCCACTCTCTGTCTTCTAGTTATTTGACAACTTTTCTCATAATCCTTCCTATTTTATAGTTGTTTTTGGTTTCATCCTTAAAACTGTTTGCCATCGCAACGCAGTTTAGGGAAGACAAGAAGACAGATGTTTGTGTCACTGGACAAGGGCTGGGGTGAGGCAGGTGAGGTGGCATTGTTTAAGAGCAGGGCTGGAGCTTAGTTTAATTTAAAATTGAGATATCTTGTTCATTATAAATTTTTGCATTGTTTAGTAATTTAAAATATTGCTTTAAGGCACTGGACTAAGATATTAATTATCTTAATTACTGAGGTTTTGCTACTCTCTTAAATTTACATTTGACGTGCGTGCCTCATTTGCGTCAGCTTAGTGAGCTATTGTAAATCATGAAGTAGGCGACACCTCATGGAAGAGCTAATGCAGTGTGGATATGTGAGTGGGTGGCAAAAAGTATATTTTGCAGCTGTTCCTGTAACCCTATTTTTGATTTGAGGGTGCGTGACATGGAGAACAGAGGCCACTTCTGCAAACCTACCAATGGAATTTCTATAAACAGTGGTGAGCAAGTCGGACAAGATTTACCTTCCTGACCGTCATGTGAAAGATGCAGCCACATCTGAGACTATGAATCAGCGCAGTCCCTGAGCCTGGGTGCTATTCTCCATTTACCACACCAAATCTACTTTTTGAAAATTCTTTTCCAGTTTGGTTGAGATACCACTGATGTACGATACTGCGCAAGTTAAAGGTGCTGGCACAGTAGCTTACCATACATATAGAATGTGAGACGATTACTACAGTTGGCTTAGTTAACATCCATTACCACATCTTAAAAACCTGTGATTAGGATTGAAAACTTCCAGCACAGAATCTATTTTGCACAGGTCCCACTCACTCTTTTTCATCATCTGGGAGGGACATTTCCTTGTCCTCTGACTCCAGGCCGCGTGCAGTCAACAGGGGGCACGGTGGGGGATCGGAACAACGGGGGGGACACAGTTTTGGGAACTTGTTCCCCTGCATCTCTTCTGCCTAGATTGTGGAGTGGCAGTGGGTGTGTCTCCTCCTTACAGGTCACCTGTCCCGCCAGCAGTCCCGCCTTCCAGTTCATCCCCTGTGTTCTGGCAACTCCCTCTTCCTGCTCATCCCATCAGACTTAGGCTTGGCAACTGCTTCCCTGGTTTTCACCCCAAGAAGCTTCAGAATTCCCTGTTAGTTTCTGTTAAACAGACATTATTTACTCAACTGAAGGGTCCCAGGAAAATAATTGGTGATATTAGAAGTCCAATATACTCATTAGTCATTTGAGTCAAGTTTTTTGAAAATTGAATTCAACGCTCACAGAACTGGATTGATGAGAAAGTTCATCATATAGTTCAGCTTGATGTGCGATGATCAGTTCTTCTACATTCCCCGAGGAGACCCAATAGCCATTATATTCCTTTCAAAGTTCAGTTTCACTTTCATCCATCTCCTTCTGAATGAGAGCACATGTATATTAAGCTATAAATAGGGACTTTAATTTATGTCACTGTCACTTATGTCACTTAATTATTGGGTGGTAGGACAATGAGTAATATAATTATGTGCTGTGGCTGCACTGCACTTACTTTCCTTAAAATTTCAAAAGTCACTTCAACTAATTGTCAATGAAACCTCCTGTTGTATTCCGTATATATAAGCATGTATTTTTATAGGTACATTTCATTTAGGGCATAGCATATCAAAGATTTTACCTAATGACACCGCATGAGAAGATGAACTTACATCCCCAAATCAAGTTAATATTCTCTGACTTTTCCTAAAGGGACATACATGCACTAGTTCATGCCTCAAATAGTCAGGACTAGTATATTAAAGGGTCTGATAAAATCTTGGAGTGTAAATCAAACTCACGGGGAAATTCAGTCACATTATTCTGGACACCTGGCTATGAACTTACGCACACTTTTACCCAAGCATCTTTAAAACATTTCCTTAGCGAGGCATAGTGTAAGGGAAAAACGACCAGCAAACGTATGACGTATTCAGTAAAGGTAGCAATCCATTTGATAAATTCCTATCTCCCAACCATCTGGAGGTACCAGATTGGCAGAATTTTTGTCAGCATTCTGTATATTATCCATGCTTCACAAGGCAAGAAATACTATCACTCAGCACTCTCAGACACTTAAAGCAATGGATTCCTTTAACATGCTGTGAATAAGGTGTGCGATATTTCTTTTAAAATAGCTCTTAGTTATTATGCTTCATTTAAAAGAAATATTAGAGATTAACAGTATAAACTGCATTTTTTATAGATAACAGCAGAGATTCAAGCATGAGGGATCCTCTCTTCCATTAGACCTGTGGGTGTACCTTCATCCTCTTGTTAAACCTCCCAGCACCAGGCCCTTGGGTTCAATGCAGCAGTGGTGTGTCTGTCTAGAGTGATCCATGGATTTAGGAACAGCACATAGTATGGTGAGGTCACTATTTCTGTGTTAAAGCATGAGCAACACAGTGACGTGAGGCTGAGGCAGAGAGGGGGCTGGTGTGGAAAAAACAGTAAATTTTAAGCTCTAGTCTTCCTTTTAGTAGTTTTCTTGAAATACACTTGGACAGTTTTCTTCTCTGTTAATGATGCGCAATTTGGATGGATGTAGCTTCTGCTTAATTTAAATGTGAGCCACAGCCCTCTGTGAAATTATTCCCCTGTTTATATTATAGGTTCTAGTATGCCTAAAGCCATTATCTATAATAAATCGATAAAAGCACTGAAAGGTAGTTTCAACTTATTCCAAATTAAAGAAGAAACACAACCCAGTGTATGAATTAAGGAGTAGGTTCTGAAAGTGAAATACTATCTGAAGACTTTCTAAGGCTAGAAGTTTCAAGATACAGCTAAATGTTCCCTGATAGGAACATTCACAGTTCTGGGACTTTCAATAGTCTTTTAATTTCAGTTTTAACAACCAAAAACAACTTACAGAATTATTACTCTAACAGGAGTAAAAATGAATTTACTGGCACAAAAGAAATAAGAATCTCAATGCTGAAGATCTATTTCTTAAGAAAGTGAGAGAAATTGAGGATTCCTATTTCTTGGAAAAGATACTCTGATACTTTGAGGATCCAGCCAGAAAATGGAGCAGAAC
This sequence comes from Carollia perspicillata, assembly GCA_004027735.1. Classification (NCBI taxonomy): domain Eukaryota; kingdom Metazoa; phylum Chordata; class Mammalia; order Chiroptera; family Phyllostomidae; genus Carollia; species Carollia perspicillata. Next base: position 8,968 of record PVKM010018411.1, read on the forward strand.
TAAAGGACTATGGCTTTAAATGTAGAAAAGAGAAAAATCAAACTTGAGATCTGTTTTGTGCATCAAAAACCATAACGACAAGGAGAAAACAGGGCCTTAATCTCTGAGAAGCATACTGCATACAATTTTAAACCACTAAACAGATAACCAAGAAACCTAAGAACAATCGAAAGATGGTTTCTGCCTTTAACATTCAAACTTAGTTCTACTTCGTTTTGTTTTTAACTTTTCTATGTATGTTTCCTGGAAATTTCAGTTGAGAACAAGCCTTCAGTACTACTGTGTACACGGTGTGGCTAAAGTAGGTTTACAGTTGTGAGTCCATGAACACAGTTTATTTGTGTGTCATTATTTATTAATTATTGTATTATTTTCTATACAAACAACCGAAAACCTACTTTGCCCCACCCTGTATATTGAAGAAAGGGTTTAGAGTGATCTTAATGTCTCCCAAACACAAAGCAGAAGGCTGACTCTGAACCATGCAAGTGAACTCTGGAGACCCTCTTTTCAGGTGTTCTGGTGGGTAGTCCCAGATGAGCTGGAGGAGTGGGCTGGCTACCAGGGAAATGAGCCGAACTAAGAGCTGGCATTGGTTTCGAATGTGCCTGACTTGAATAGCAGTTGTGTTGAAAGCTTAATGAAAACCCAGGTGAAAAGGAACAACAGAGAACGCGGAAGTTTATCATGACACAAAGAATTCTAAAACAGGAAGTACAGATTTATGTAGCTTTTGTCATAAGCACGTAGATAATTTTTACTCTTCTGGGAATGTCCTTTATAGGATTGGGTCAAGAAGATGGAGTTCCTCTAAAAAGAGAGATATGTAAAAGTTTATGGCAAAAATAAGAAAAGTGACCTTCCTTCTCCAGTCTCCAAAAACATAGGACCTACCCTTTTCACGCTTCTTTTTGTTTTCATGAAAAGAAAAATAAGGCATGTATTTATTTTGTAAGGTCAATTTAGGGGGCTTTATTATTTTTTTTCATGCTTCTTCTCAGTAAAAATTCTAGCCAGGTGACTTTCACTTTGCTCTCTTGAGGTCATGATATTTTCAGGACATATTTGCCTGGAGCCAAGAATCATATATTTGTCCTATCAGGTACTATGCGTGGGATCAAGAGGCACAGATTTTAACACTCAGTCACAGAGCAACTTGTTTTACTGAGGAACATCTTTTAGAACACTCTAAGAGCTTGCTGTGTGTGTGTGATTTATGGTTTCCCTGCAATGGTGGGAACCTGGGGAACATATGCCAATCCTATGTGCCATTCAATCCCCAGCATCACCAACATGGCACTTTTCACCTCATTGCCATTAATAAATATGTATGAGGGTGAAGAGATGGGTGTTTATTAATAAAAGACAAAAGAAAGGCTGTCAGAATTACATTCTAAAAAAGTCAAAGGGCTATGTGGTTAGCATAAGAGAGAAGAGATTACATATTTGTTATTAAAATCTGAGTTCATATTCTAGCTGGATAGTCAGGAAAATCAGTAATATCTCTATTATATGAGTATATTATGTTTAAGCAAAGAGGTAGGCTTAAGAAAGAAGAGCCAAATAGCTTTACCGCCAAGCTATAAAGGGGTGAAAAGTAAAAAACAAATAATTAGAAGGAAAGACAAGGAGAAACGAGAACACGCTGCAAATATGTCCACAGACACACAAAAACTGTAAGAGATCTCTAAATGTCTTCAGCAGTTAATAACGTGAAGGGATATTTTTGTTCACACTTTTATTGAACAAATTTGTATTGATTCACTGCAATGCACCACGATAACTTCAGGGATTGTTCTAGCAGAACTCACTGTTTAGAAGAGCCTCGGGAACAATCAACAGAGAGTCTAATGTCATGCGATCAGAACCACGGAGGTGAGTATGGCCAGGTAAAATGGCAGAGGAGAGCAGGAAGTCCTAAGTGAGACGTGAAGAAAGAACATGTTAGCCAGGTGGAAAGGACAGGGGCAGGGGTAACAGGGAGAGAAGAGAAGGTGGCTTGTGGCATGAATCTTTGAGTCAATTAACTTCTTACTGTGGGTTTAATGGTTGCACATTTTCTAAAAGAGTTGGCTTCCACAGACTGTTGATAATACCTAAGGCCGGTTGGGCAGGAGTCTGAGGTTTTGCATGGGCTTCCAGGGCCCCGGTCTATGAGCAGATGGCCACCATGCAGCCGGTTTTCTATCCCTCTGTGCCTTTGCACGTGGTTTCTGTTACCATTTTTTAGATGCTTGAAGTGTTGAAAGCAAGATCCTTAGTAACAATCACTTGAGAACATAGTTGTTAAGAGGGCAGGCTTTGAGGGCAAGCTTCAGACATCTGCCACCAGCATGCAAAACTGATCAGTGAACTACACTGCAATTTCCTCATCAGAAAAAAAAGATACAGCATATATTTCACAGAGCAGTTGTGAAGAAAATGCCTGATGAACAGCTGTAAATGTGAATTATTTTAAGAACATTATTATTAATATTAATTTTATTCAAATCTTAAGGATGCTCCCAGCTGATGGAAAATTTTAAAACACAAGAACAACCAGCAAATGTCTGTTAAAAACACTGGACATTAAAACTTTTATCAAAAAAACTTACTGAAAATGTTGTCTACTTTCAGAAGAAATTTAGCACTTTAATAAGTGATTGCCAATTTAAAGGCCAAATTAACTGGAATGCTATTGATGTCTCCTCCTCATAGAATTTGAGACGCCCCAGTGATAACCACTCTGGACAAGAGGAAGATGCTCATCTCAAGAACAGTCGACATGGGGCTCCTTTGACAGGGTGGATGATGATCCCTGCAGTCATGAATAATGAAAGCATGTGTCATCACACCACCCTGACGGCTATATTAGAGAACCGGACAGAAGATTAACAAAGATGTGAAGAGGCTGTGAAAACCAAAATTTAAATAATAGATAAAACAGAAATAAAGAGGTTGGGAGCAATATGGCCAAGACAGGAAGCCTCAAGGAATGGGTGTCTACCAAATTTATGACATGCTATTTATATCCTCAGTGAGGTCAGAAGGAAATGAGATATTGAGAGAAGATAATAATTAAGCAGAACAATTTTCCTTCACTATATGTTAGAAACAACTGATGGAGGGGTGGGGCTTCCAGAATGGAGGAGTGGGGAGTTCTGCAGAACCTCTACCAAACAAAGAATAATTTATCTGGTGAAAATCACGCAAAACAATTATTTACAATTTCTGAAAAGTTTCTGAAAAGCACAAAGAAAATGGAGACATACTTGCTCGCAGAAATCGACTAAATCTCAGTATAATACCAGGAATCTGGGGCCTTTGAGCCACATACATGCCCTTCCCCCGCATCCCCACCTCAGCGTCATGTTATAGAAACCAGTGGGCACAGCCAAAAAGATAGGGGCTCCCACTCCCTTTAGCTCCCAATTTGGGGCTATGCAGTTTGAACCTAGGAGAAGCAGACCACTGGTGTTTCTCAAACAGCATTCTCCTCCCAAAGTCTTGTGTTGCAGAAGCTCTATTCCAGAGGATGTAGTGAAGTAATGGAGACTCCTTTCTCCCTCACAGTCCCTACCCATAGGGTGAATGATCTCCTGACACATGGCAGGCTGAGGATACTGAAGCCCTGAACAACACCCGCCCTCCGCCGGTCAGGTACCTAATAGGGCAAAGGTTTCATTCCAGGAATGGAAAACTGAGAATAGTGGAATCTAGCATGCACTTGAAGAGCAGGGCTCACTGTCCATAGGGATTGTGGCCAAGGGTGAGAGGCACGTCTTAAGGATAAAGAGCTCTGCATCCTTACTTAGGGGAATGTCTTTATTTGAAACATCATGTAAAGAATCACATTCCTACAAGATGGTATCTTGGTGGGGAGGAGTAGGAGGGTGCTATAGGTAACAACATAGAAAATGGCAGAGCAGCCAGAAGTTTGGCAGAGAGAGCCAGGGAAAGATGTCACAAAGAAGATCCCTCCTGGGATCCCAGACAGCCCCAGAGATCAGTAAGATTATGCACTTGTGTGAGGCTTCATCCACTCAGAGGTTATCAGGGCCAGACCTGGGGCAGACCTGCAAGCATTCCCCAAGTCACACACAGAGTCATCAACACAGGGTAAGCCTCACTGACACAGAATTAAGCACAGCTTTTAATTAAACACTGGCTGAATAATAATCTGCTCTTATCCTCTGAAAATTTCTAGAAAACCCAACTTAAACACACACACACATACTCATTCTCACCATCTGTAAGACCTGGTGCATCCCCCAGTCTGCCCAGTCTGTTCTCTCAGGAGCAACTGGAGAGAAAACTTCCAAGCAACTATTTCCTGACTGAATATGGGGCAAGAATGTAAATAAAATAGAATAGCAGCTGCAAAGCTACACACATCCAACGTTAAAAAAATAAGAAAATAAATAGCTGGAAGACTCAAGGACAAGCTTTCAACAAATGGCTTATGCTTATGCTGACCCAGGGGCAAGACCTAAGTAGCCAGACCAGAAGATGAAAACAAGAAACAAAAGCTGAATAGGAACATCAGAGGCTGTGTACAGTGAGAGAAATAAACTTCCCAGAGTTATCTCAGCCAAGTCAACAGACAATAAATGACTAAGCAAAATAACAATGTGTAAAAATATATCTTTGAAATGGAGTGGGAGCTGCCATCCTGGAGGAATTGCCTTGCATGCCTTATTCCTCCAACCTCTGGAATGTTACAACAAGGTAAAATAACATTTGAACTGGGTCCGAAGCAACATTGCATCTCAACTTACCATTTGGAAAGATAAGGAGAAAGCAGATATTATAAGTACCTGTCTAATGACTACAAGACAGAAAATTTAAAATATCCTTTAGAATTAATATGTTAGCTTATCTGCCTTTGTAGAAATAGCTTTCTTCTATTGATGTAATTGCTCCCATTCACTTCTTCATAAACACCCCTTGCCTTCACCTCCTAACTGGAATACTGTTTGGGTTTCTGCCAAAACCAGTACTTCCTGAATTCTCTTGGATCTCAAATAAAAATACTTGTTGCCTTTTACTTTGGCCTTTTCTATTTAGATGAACAAATATAAATTATAGAGAAGGGATAGTGAATCATTATTTAAGAGTTGCTACAATGTATTTTCTAAACAGTCCTGTTTTTATTAAAAATTAAAAGACATGCCAAGGAATAGGAAAGTATGCCCGATACACAGAAACAAAAGAAAGCAAACCTACCACTGGGGGTTGGGGAACAAATGTCTAAATTAGCAGACAGAGAATTCACAGAAACTTCAATAAGTAAGTTGAAAGAACTAACAAAAACCATGTCTAAAGAATTAAAAGATTGTATCATGACAATGTCCTGTCAATTAGAGAGTATCAATGAAAACACAGGAAAAACTATATGTCTATAACTATATATATCTATATACTTATATCTATATATCTATATGTCTATCTATGTCTATATCTTTATATACATCCATTTCTATGTCTATGCACTAGAAAAGTCTGGATTTAAAAGTTATAACCAAAAATTTAAAAATTAATAAAGAGGCTCAACAATAGATCTGAGGTAGCAGAAGAAGACATCAACAAACTTAAAAATAGATTATGCAATCTGAAGAACAGAAAATAATGAGATAAAATGAACAGAACCCCAGGAAATTTGGAACAGAATTAAGCATGGTAACATGTTCACCATTGCTTTAACAATAAGGTAGAGAAAGGTACAAAGAAGACATTCAAGGAAATAATGGCAAAGACTCCACAAATCTGATGGAAAAACAATAATCTACACTTATAAGAAGCACAATAAATTCCAACCAGGATGAAAACAAAGAGACTAAGGCAATCTATAAAAATGTTGAAAGTCAGAGATACAGAAAATCCTAAAGCACTAAGAAAAATACGACTCATCATGCACATGGGAACCCCAATAAGATCAACAGCAGACTTCATGTTTGAAACAGTGAAGGCCAGTGGCAGTGGAATGGCACACTTAAAATGCTGAATATAAAAATCTCTCAAGGAAGAATCTTATATCCAGAAAAAAGGATTCTTCAAAAAAAGAAGGCAAAACAAAGACAAAGTCACAGAAAACTGAACTGTGGAGTTGCTGCTATCAGAGGCCTGATCCACAGGAAATGCTGAGGGGAGTTTCCCAGGCTGCAAACAAGCAAAACCAGACAGTAACTAAAGTCCAAGAGTTCCAGTAAAAGTATAAAAATGAAGTAAATTTTGATAAGTTAACATATATATTGAAAGTTCTTGTGCAATCACTTAGAAAATAACTTAAAAATGTATTTAACAAATCATTGAAGGTATCTGAAGGCATTAACCAATTACACTATAAAATATTCACTAACATAAAAGAAAGCAGTAAAAGAGGAATAAAGGAATAAATAAAACACAACATGTATAGGAAACAATAAGCAAAACACCAGATGCAAATACACCCAAATCAATCATGCCATTAAAAGTGAATGGGTTATTATTCAGCAGTTAAAAGGAATCAAGTACTGATTCATGGTGCTGCATGATAAACCCATTACGCTGCTAAGTGGAAGAATTAAATTATGAAATATCACACAATTGTATAATTCCATGTATATAAAATATCCAGAATAGGGAACTCCATGGAGACACAAAGTAAGTTTGTGGTCACCAAGGACTAGAAGGGGGCTAGGGAAGAATATACAGTTGTTACTAATGGGTCTGGCATTTCTTGAGTGGAAGTTCTACACTTAGTTTTTGATGATGGCTGTAAAAACCCTTGGATGTACTGAAACACATTAAAAGTTTGCACATTAATGGATTTTGAAACATGAATTATATATTAACAAATATATTTTAAAAAACTCAGCCATCAAGATTGCAAGTTGAAAAGCCCAGAAGTAAAGGTGTGTTGTTTTATCAACATTAGTAATGTCCAGCCAGTGTCTCCAAGGTAATCGAAGACTTTGCTCAAGCTTGTCCCTTCAGCTTAGATGCCCTTGGCCTACTGCCCATCTTGTAATCTAAAGACGCTTTTAAAAAAATATCACATCTCTGCTTTCCTCCACAATTGTAATTCATTTGTTTATTATCTATTTTTATTTCGTACTTCATAAAATGTCAATATTAGCATTAATCCCTTGGCTTTTGAGAGAGTTGTTTATGTATCTACCCCTTCTGCTAAGCTGTGTGTTTTTTCAGAGTAGGGGTAATGCCTTAGATAGTTTGTATTTTTTCCCTCAGTGCCTAAGTCATTGGTATACTTGAATCATATTTGTAGAACAAAGGATAATGATAACAATGTTGGATTATGTGGCTGGGTAATAGCTTGACATTTCTACTGGTTACTAAAACACAAGCTATAGGTTTTTGATTAGCCTGTAGAACAGTAACCTAACAATAAGTTTGCTCAAAAAGTATAGAAAATAGAAGTCCTATGATATCTTCTATCTAACTCTTGCTTTATTAAAAGTTATTCAATGGAAATAAATAAATTAGGCTTGATCAAAATTAAAAACCTTTGTGCATCAAAATACATCTTCAAAAACATAAAAAGATACCCTACAGAATGAAAAAATAATAATTTGGAAATCATGTGTCTAATAAGAGGTTAGTATTGAGAATATATCAAGAACCCCTACAATTCAAAAACAAAAAAAAAAACAATCCAATTTCAGAATAAGGAAAAGACTTGAAGAGACATTTCTCCAAAGACTATAAACAAATTTTACCAATAAGCATATAAAAATATGTTCAGCATCACTGATCATTAGAAAAATGCAACCCAAAACTACAATGTGATACTTCTTCACATCTGCTAGGATGGCCATAATTAAAATGAAAATAAGAGCTGGTAAGAATATAGAAAAATTGGAACTTCCATGCATTGCTGAAGGGAGTGTAAAATGGTGCAACCAGTGTGAAAATAGGCCTGGTAGTTCCACAAAGAGCGAACCCTAGTATTAATTATGACCCAGCAATTCCATTCCTAGGTATATACCCAAAGGAATTGAAAGGAGGACTTCAAAAATACTTATTTGCCAAGGTTAACTACAGTATTACTCAAAAATACAATCCAAGTGTTCAACAACAGAAGAATGGATAAACAATGTGTGGTATATGCATACAATGGAATATTAATAAGCCATAAAAAGGAATACGGTAGTGGTACATGTTAGAGCATGGATGAACCTTGGAAATGCTATACTAAGCCAGTAATAATAAAAAGACAAATAGTGTATGATTACCCTTATCTGAAGTAGCTGAAATAGGCAAGTCTATGGAGACAGAAAGGTTAGTCTTCTTTCCCAGGCGTTGGGGTCGGGGAGGAAGGAAGGAATGGGGAGTTATTGTTTAATGGGTACAGCATTTACGTTTGGTCTGATAAAAAGGTTTTGTATATAGAAGTGATGGTTGTATAACATTGTGGATGTAATTAATGCCAATGAATTAAATACTTAAAAATAGTAAGAATGGCAAATTTTATTATATATGTTACAACTAAAAAATTAATAACGCACTATAGCAGACACCACTGAATTACACACTGCAAATGTATAGACTGTAATAGGTTGTGGATTATATCTCATTACAGATGCTTTACAAAATGTGGTTTAAGAATGGCCAGCAGACTGTATGCATAGTGAGGGCCCTTTTATAAAGCTTGAAAATACTCTAGTTGGGTTTTAAAAACAGAATCCTTTGTTGATCTTTGATAACGGATCCTACTTGATGCTACCTTCTTCATGACAACAATCCCCATCCCACCTCATGATGAACTGGGCCTGGATGTGGACATTTATTACTGAGTTTTTCACTGTATGTTCCCTTTCGTGTTTTGTGCATATTAGATTGAAGATTCCCTGAGGCAGTCTTTTGCATGTAGGGTTGAGGAATTCAGAACAGATATCGGACTCCTGCTTCTTGTAGTTCAGACAGAGGACCCCCTCACCTGCCAGGCAATGGTAAGACGTCCTCCTTGGTTTCCGCAAGGCCCTGAGCAGACTGCTCCCCAAAGAAAATGAAGTAAAAGTCCAGTCCCGGTTAGCCTGGCCTTGGAGCAGGTTCCATAGGCGAACAGGCCATAATCTATTCTGAAATGATCAAATCTCACTGTCAGGCTATGAGACACGAGTGCACGTACTGGAATAATCACCGCAGACTTTGCCAGCGGAAGCAGAGGCATGAGGGGAAGGGGGCCCGTGGAGAGGAGGTACTGCCACACATCAGAGGTCCCACGGCCTGCCACGTCTCCAGGAAGGTGAGGATCTCCTTTGTCTGAAGTACCTCATGGCCTGATTGTCACATTGAATAAGTCTGTCCCTGTAACGGTCCCTAAGCTAGGACTCTGCCCCCTGACAATGCAAATGAGACAATCCTTCTCACAGGTTTCTGCAAAGGGAATGCATGATTACTTGAAGAGTCCAAATGGCTGGTGCTGTTGGTAACATGGAAACAAAAACTTTTGTTCTGTCTTCAATAGGTCTCAACACATTCCTAATCAACACATGGCTATTAGTAGCAAATACATAAAATAATGATTGTGAATAATTGTTAACGTTGGCATCATATAGCATGCCTTGCATTAGAGTGCCAGAAAGTGTGTAAATATGAGGCATGGATCTTCAAATACCCCATTCACAGATCACGCTGCGCCAGGACTGATTAATATCCATAGTTTCTTCCATGGCACAGTGCAGAGCCGAGGACACCGAGGGAACACGGCGGCAGGGCCGCTCTGAGACTCCCAGACACAGTCCAGGTGGGGAAACAGTTCTTCGCTGATGTGGCTCCTCTCAACAGTCACCACCTGTCCCCAGGGCTGGGGGGAGGTAAACCACAAATATGAACAGCAAACCTCTTTCAGGTGTGGGGGCAGGGTTGGGGGAGGTGGGGGTGCAGCTAGGATTTCAGGGAGCACAACCAGATGTCACAAGACAGACTCTGAGCCACACCTGCCTGCAACCACAGAAAGAGACTAACTGAATGCCGTGCACCAGGTGCAGAAGCAGCATTTCAACAGGACATCAGGAGAAGAGACAATATCTGCCATAGTGCAGGAATGGTTGGGGGCAATGGAATTCTACGAAATATGGAAATAATATTTTAGGCAAGCTTATGCTTAAGGAATTTCCTCAAGATAACTGCATGAAACCTATGTTAGCATGCTGTAGGAGGAAATGCTGTTGTTGATACTAAGGTGGAATGGTGCCTCTGGACAGTAGGTGACTTGCCTCCCCGAGAATATTGTCAGTGAAAGTCTGGAGACGTTCTCCACGTCTATGGAGGGGTCTTTCTTGCTGCTGGCATCTGCTGTGTCAGTGGTGTTGCTACAATATCCTATTATGCACAGGTCATCCCCTTATCACGAAGAATTATCCAGCCCGAAATGTCAACAGTCCTGAGGTTGAGAAATCCTGATTTACAGTCATTGATAGCTTTGAAACCATCTTATCAGACGAATGAGGAAATGGAGTCCAAGAGGGTCGTTAAGAGATGCAAGGATTTACAGCTGGTTATTGGCAAATCCCTACATCCTCCAGGATGACAGGGCACAGGTGAAAGGGCTTGGAGAATGGGTACTTTTGATGGAAAGGACAATGCAAGGATCAGAAGAACCAGAATATGAGGACTTTAGCAGCATAGGAGTGGGAGAGGAATCTCTGACTCAGAAATCAAAATTCCTAGCATTACTACGAAAATCAATAAACACGGGACTACTCCACACTGTGGTTCAAGACCTTATCATCAGTTATTACCAGCAGGCCCAGCCCAGTAAGAACAGGCCTACACAGAAATTCAAGGAGGTGACTCCAAGAAATGTAAAAAGAAGAGAAAGAATAAGGCTCAAGACCAAGTCAGGATATGTTCAAAGTGATGTTGAAGACAAACTCCCCCAGTGTCACCAATTTGCTTATGGTCCATCCTTTGAACAAGATCAAATAAACTATTGCCTTGTTCTAGTGAAATGCCAATTCCTATTGAACATGAAGAAAACAGCCTTGCTGTCCTCAGAAAGGGGAGAATTTAATTTATTTTTTCTTCTCACATTGGGATCAAATCTCTTTGCTAGCAAAAAATACTGATGTGTGTCCCTTTGGATTAAAAAAAATGTGTCACATATTAGACTGAATAACTTCTATCTTCTTTCAGGTCAAATAAACTCAGACGTGTGCCTGTGCTGCCTTTACAGAGCAGTCCAGTGTCTAGTTTTCAGGATCTCACTTGGTCTTGGAGCATTTCCCCCGATGCTACTGCAACTAAACTTATCTCCCCCTTCAGTAAGTTTAAATTCTATTAAATTTGATGTTTTCAATTAGTTCCACTCATACAGTCACAGAAGCGTTCCCCAAAGAAACTATGAAATGAAAAGTTCATGGTGGGTAAGGAAAAATTTTTTTAAAAGGACAATAGAAAATAACTTGGCATCTTGGAAAAGAAACAATATATTTTGTGATGCCATTTCTCCCATGAATAGTTGAATTCAAGAGGTAAGACACTGATTTAGGATGAGAGTCTGTCTGACATGAGGAGGGGGACGGTGATATTAGTAAATACATGCAAGTCTTTGAAGACCACGTAAATGATCGAATGGAGTAAAGAGGGAAAAATCTAGGCTTTTTCATATTAGCTTAAAGGCTCCGAATAAGAGAACTTTGACCATTTTCTGGTGCCCAGATACTTTTCATTTCACTTTCAATGGTCTTACATATTTCTTTAGGTCTCAACTGAAATAATTCTTCCTCATCTTTGCTGTTTACCCCTTTGACGATATATATCTTTGCAGTCCTCTATTAGGTGTTGCCTAGCAGAGTGATGAACTATGTGTCCTCCTTTAATCTTGCCCTGTACATCAGTCCCTTCAGCTTTTGACTTATTTTCTTAATCTGCTGAGGACTCAATGGAAACAGCTTCATTTCGACAGAAGCCTGCTCCAGGAGCCCTGGAAAATATGAACACCAGGCATGGTGCCTGGGAAGTTCGCATAAGCAATAATACCTCAAAGACATATGATATTGTATGGTTCAAACTCTTTATCCCACATTTTTTCATTTGAGACCATCATCAATGCTTTAAGACAGGTAGACCAAGAATTAACACCCTCTTCTATCAACAGCAAATGAAGGCCCTGGGGAGGCTGGGACTTGTCTAAGATGTACAGCTCCTCAAATCAAATATTTTGATTCAAAGTCCAGCAAATTCTGTCCTTTTAAGTGGAATCCAGGATCTTGAATATACCCCGACTCCTTTTTTGCATTGAGTTTAGTTGGTAGATGTGCAACCCAACAGTAAATGGCTCTTGCCAAGTGGTTGCATTTCCAAGGGCCAAGATCAGAGATCTTTCCATAACACTACTCAAGTTTCAGTAAGATTAGCACAGACAGAGCTACACGTGGACCTGAGACTAGCAATCGTCTTTCTCAGATAGACATAAATAGGCATGTGTGTTAATCTGCTAAGGATTCTACCTTATATAGTTTCCTCATATTTCTATTTTTATTCTTTTTTAAAAAACATTTTATTTATTTATTTTTAGAGAGAGGGGAAGGGAAGGCAAAAGAGTGGGAGAGAAACATTAATGTGTGGTTGCCTCTCATGGGTCCCCAGTAGGGGACCTGGCCTGCAACCCAGGCATGTGCCCTGACCAGAAATCGAACCGGTGACCCTCTGCTTCACAGGCCCATGCTCAATCTACTGAGCTACACCAGCCAGGGCAATTTTTATTCTTTTTACCTATGTCAACTTGTATATCTAAAGAAAGCACCCCTAAGGATTTCATGATCAGTCTTTGAGTCTACTTATTTAAAATATGCCTTTAAATGTAAATACTCAATATATTAAAAAATCCATATTTTTATTAATAATACAGAGTCACTGATTTTTGTGCTAGTGACAGGTTACTGGAGTCCTGGCATGTCCTGATGGGGACCGAATGAACCCTATGCCTTTTCATGCTTCCCACTTTTGCTGTAACTAGTTTTGGAGGTCATTACTTGGCACTCTTTCCTTCAAACTTAGGGATTAATTCAAAGTACATTTGAATTAATGTACTTTGCCACATTTACTCCACTGGTTTAGGCACCCACCCATCCATCCACTGGATACATCATGAATACATCATGAATCCCTTTTATGGGATTAAAGTCTGTGTCACGTGCTAAGCCTGTAGAGATTAATCAGACACAAGTAAATGAAACAGAAAGTCTCGAGGCCTCTCTGCACGTTAGGTCAGGACTTGAAAGGGTCTCCACTCACTCTGGCCCGTGAGTGCCCTGTCTCAGTCTGGGCTTCTCAGAAAATACAGACACAAAAATGCCCTTTATTTTAGGAAGCAATGCAAGGGCACCAGAATGGGAAAAAGGCAAGTATGAAAGAGAAAAAGAGAGAAAGCAAATGCGAGGGGTTGCTGTGGAGCTTGTGCCTGCTCTGGCAGCTGGACGTAATCCTCTGGATGCCTCTCAGCATTCATGTAAAACTTGCCTCAGAATTTTCTCCCCAAGGAGTGAAGCGTTTACCTGCTAGCTCTCATGCCCCATCGGTCAGAGTTGCCACATTCCTCATGTTTCCTTACGTGTGTACGAGTTCCTGTAGCTCTATGGCTATGGCCTTTGAGAACACCGATGGAAGGAAACATTTACACTTGGACAGCTGAGCCAGAGTGGTGCCAGTTCACCCTGCATGAAGTCGACCGTTGCAGCAATGGGTGAAATAAAGGGGCATTGAGAGGATATGGGGGGTGGCACAGGAGGAAACAGATGGGGTGCCAAATATCTGGAAGCTGAAAGTAGAGGTACTTACTCAGCAGGATGACAGTTTCGTGGATCTCACGGAGGGAATTCAAGTGCTAAATGTGGAGTTGAACTGTCTTCAACCCAAACACACATCACCATCTAACCCTGACTCCCAAACTCACTCTTAGTTTATAATCCTCAGCTCCCAAACTCACTCTTAGTTTATAATCCTCAGCTCCCAAACTCACTCTTAGTTTATAATTCAGTTGTTTTTTCTTCACTGTTTCAGGTAGTTCCTGCCTCTTCAGTGTCAGCTTTCATCCTAGTGAGTTCTTTGTGAGCATTATTCTCAGCCATTAATAATCCTCCCATTAATCCTCCCGCATTTTGTACATTAGCATCACAGGAAGTGCCCAGATCAAGGGAGCACTTCCTGTACTACAAATTACACCTTTGTCACAGGTGTGTAACCTCCGTGAGACTCAGAGCCCATCTCAGAAAATGTATACCTTTCCAGTGCAATGTTTTCCATTGCACTGGATAACATGGGTAAAAGGGGCTAACATGCAGTAGAAACTTAATAAATGTATTTCGTTATCTCAGATTTGATATTGTCAATTCTGAGGACAACTCTTGGTACCATTCCCCCACATCAATCTTCACATGTCAGTAAAAAGTGTTGCCCCAAGTCACCTGAAGAATGACTGACATAACACATATCTCAGCTGCACTCGGAGGGGACCAGGGGCTTGCAGAGCTGCACAGGGATGTGGAGAGCCCAGCCTGTCTCCTTCACACCCTCGCTACCTACTTTCTCTCCTCCGCCATCATTAAATTAGAACGAAGGTCGGATAAAGCCTAGCCTTTATCATCCCTAAGTGTCTGCACAAACTCTGCAGTGCTTGTTGCTTTCCTCTGACCATGTGCATTTTAGGAAAATGTGTTCGTGGCAGCAGGACAAACTGGGCAGATTCTGTGAGTGACATTTTGAGTCACTGAGTGAAATTTATTTCCAATGTGTTAGGCTTTAAGTCTATGTTGAGGCTGTGCCAGAATGTTTGGTCAAATCAGGAAAAGAAGTGAACAATGCAGATAAATAACATCATGGGGACCACATTTCCAGATAATTTACTGAGTCATTGACTGGGTTGATTGATTTTTTTTGGTTTTCTATAGACATAGTGTCTCGTTTTGTATCTTCACCATTCCAACAACGGGGGGAAAAAATCCATTTCTTTTTTTGGAAGACCAGTATTACTTGAATGCAAAAATCAATCATTCTAGTTAGAAGACCTGGGTTCTTGTCCTGCAAAATTCTAACTATAGTCCAGTCAATAAACCTTTATATGACTCAGTTTCATCATTTGTATCCCAAGACAGGGATGGTAAATCTAATAATACTAAAGTGCTATTTCACAGCATTGGTGTGAGGATCCAGTGAAATAAAGGAAACGTGTTTTGTGTTTTGTAACCAGCCAAATGCATTTAACCAAGCCCTTTGCTCTGCAATACATAATTGCCAATGTGCGCATTTTTTATTCTTAACTGGACTTTTGAGGAGCTGGATTGTGTTCTCTTCATCTTTGAGTGCCCACCGCCTAAGTACAATGCCTGGCATATGAGATAACTACTTTCAGTTGAAAAACGCCGCTAAGTAATTGCACTGCTATCTTCATTTCATACAGCTCTCAAAGTTCTTAAGGGCATTGATTCCCACTGCTTCTTTGTTTTTTGTTTTTTTGAGACCTGTAGAAAAAGATGCTTTGTGGAGAAATGTATTTTCTATGATCACAACCAGCAAGTGGTGCCGCTCGGATTCACCACCAGGGCGTATTTTCCCTGAGCAGCATTTAACATACGTGCCTTACTCACAAGAATTGCATAGCTGATTCCGTCCGTTATTTCATGATTTCTAAGTAACTTTTTTACAGTTAATAAGCAATGGCTCTCAGGTTACAATCCATATCATCAGACATGCAGATGTTTATCATGCCATAAATATTTCCCTCTCACTATTAGACACCAACATAAAGATGTGCCTTTTCCTGGTACTTTAAATGCAGCGTTCGGTGTTCAAATGAGCTAGAAACAAACTTCTTGGCTTTTGTATGTTGATTTGACCTTTTAGGTCCATCCTATTTCTGTCTCTTCCTTTTATCACACTCCTGACACCCATCACTGTTCTGGCAACTTGAACTTGCACACAGTGCAAATCCACTATCTCTCTTGTTACGGGACACCTGCTTTTTTGTCAGGTCAGTTCTTATCACAAGGTCTACTAACCTTTCATATTTGCTTTCTTGTTACCCATCACCAGTTTACCAAGTAGATGTTATTA
>PVKM010018412.1:0-12467 GCA_004027735.1 Carollia perspicillata
GTCATTTGGACAGTGAAGATGAGTGTCCGTGGGGCAAATATTGTTTAATCATTTCTTTTTAAATTGAACTACTATTTGAGACTGAAAGGTGAGCATACCATAAAGTCTCTGCATCTATGAAACCGAACAAACCATTGTAACCACCACCTAAATCAAGAAGGAGAACCTACGTAATTTCTTGAAGTAAACACGCAACCGGAGACACGAGGCCCAGGTTTGCTCTTACAGTAGCATTTCTGTGCTCTGGCATCTCCCGTCTCACTTGCTCGCCATCAAACAGTGGGAATTTCTCTCTCACACAGGGGCTGTGTGGCTTGCATTTCCTGTCTTAGCTTCTGTCCTCCATACACCTCCACATTAAGCAAATCCAACCGGTGAAAAGCCATGTTACCAGTGAGACCCATTGGGGGCAGTGCTATTTAACACTGGTGTTGTTTCCTTCTTTACTGTTCCTTCAAATGGACGAGCTCCTCTCTTGCTTTTAGATAGTAATTCACCTTAACAATCCATAACTATTAAGCACCTACTATGTGCGAAACATTCTGGCAGATACTGCATGTGTGCTTATCTGTGGTATGAATGCAGTGGAGGCGAGATCCAAATTTGAGTGAGATGTGGTTTCTCTTCTCAAGGAGGCTAGGTGGAGACAAGATGTGCACTAGCTTGACCATGATCTTGCTACATAAGTGAGATATAGGAGATGAGATGTGAGAAAGGTGGGAGAGAAACCCCCCTTCTGGTCTGGGGGAGGGGGTTTCAGGAAGACCGTGTGAAGGAGGGGGGGTTGGAGATTGCCGCTTGGAGATGTGACTTGCCCCTTACATTTATGACGTGAACGACAGAGAAAGGAGTCTTACCCGCTGAAAGTATGTGCTGCTATTTAATGCATGCAGCTTACTCAAGGGGAAGGTTTGGGGTTTATTAAAGGAAGTGAGAGCGCTCTGTGTTAGCAGTTCTGTAAGTTCAAAATGTGATCCAGCGGGTCTGCTTACACAGTTGTTTTCCCTGAGACCCATTTCTGGTGCATTCGGCAGCTTGGCAGAGTGTGAATCTTTGGAGATCACCCGCTGAGGGTAGAGGCCAGAAGCAGGCTCTAAGCAAGGCCCCCAAACTCTCCTCCCTACATATTCCACTCCCTGCCAGCTTGCTCGAGCCCTGCTCCTGGGCAGCGACAGCTGTGAGGTGTGGGTGAGGGGACGTTGCTAAGAACACGGTCCCAGATTGCCTTGTCTGACGTGTATGTTGAAATTAGCATCTTTAAATGCAATTCCCAGCAGTTATTTCGATTTTGAAACTACTGAGGATTTGGGGGGCAGGTGGGGGGTTGAGGGGGAGGAAAGGCGATTTTAAAAGGCAAAACATTTGGGGGTGGTTTTTAAAAAGTTAAATAAAGGAAAGCCTGTCAGATGGGGGAATGCAAATCTCAGGCAAGACTGCAGAACCGCCCCTCCCCGTGGGCTCCCAGAACCCTTACTCTGCACCAGCACGCTGTAGGCAGCCCCACGGAGCCAGTGGAATACAGCACATGGGAACGTATGGGAAGCCCTGAGTCCTCTTAGGGTCACCCCAAATCACTATATTGAGTGAGGACTCGGGATGGGCACATCTGACTGATAAGTTGACTGATAACTAGCCCACAGTAGAAGGGGTCAGGTGTTTTGGACCGTGGATGAGGTGCCTGGGTGGGTGTCATTCATCTGCCAGTCATCACTCCCGGGCTGGGTGGAGACGGGGAATCTAACAACAAAAGGGATGGTGCTTAAAATAGAAAATGATAATGCTCACGTCTATGGGGTACCTCCTGTGTGTCAGGGACTGAGCTAAGAGGTTCATGTCCTTAACTTGTCTACTCCTGGCAGTAGCTCACAGAATTGCTCCTCTGCTATCCGTGATTGACAGATGAGTGAGCTAAAGCCCAGAGAGGGTAAGTAACCTCCTTCAGGCACTGAAGCAGTGAGCAGCGGAGCTAGGGTTGAAATCCCCACTTCTCAACACTAGTGTGCCTGTGTCTCACCTTGCACTTTGCTGCCACCAGGAATTAGGACAGAAACTGAAGAAACCAGATGAGCGTGAAAAATCAGTCGTGGAAGTGGAAGACAGGCGATGGGCCCAGAGAGATTTGCCGAGTTGCAGATGGTGCCTCCTGCGGCCTTTGAAAGGTTGCTGTTGGATGAGGGTGGCACAAAGGTGTCAGTCTGTCTTGGACATTATCTACCCCTAGAATCCTGTCCACAGAGAACATGCCAAGCTGTTGCATACCTCAGGGCCTTTACACACGCTGTTCTGGGTGGCTGGAATCATTGTTCTGCCTGCTTTGTGTATGCTGCTCCTGCTCATCTGTCATGTCTTAGCTTAAAGCCACTGGGCAGAAAAACCTTCCTGACCGTCTAACAGCACACCTTCAACAAACATTTATTACGCATCCATACACATTATTCTAGGTACATGGCATATAGGAGTGAACAGATGCAAATCTGTGCCCTTATGGAGCTAAATTCTAAGGTGAAGACAGAAAGTACCCAAGAAACACAACCTATAAGTAGAATTTTGTAGTGTGTGATTCTGTTATTTACTTCAGCACCCCATTTGCTTCTCTCAAAGCTCTGACCACAGTTTGTAATAATTTCTTGTTCACTTGATCATCACCCGCCAACCTTCCATGGTAAGCCCCATCGTGCATGCAGGAGCCTTGGCTGGCTCGGTCACTACTGAATCCCAAATGCCCAGTCCGGATGGAGCCTGGCACACAGTAGGTGCTCAGTAACTCTTTGTTGAATAATGAGTGAGAAGCAAAGCTCTTGGACTTTTGGGGAATAACTACACTGGAAAGTTCGGAAGGATTTTCTGCAGCTGAGTCTTTTGGGAGTTCGATGTTTTCCAAAGCAGAGTTGTTGGGGAAATATTGCCCACGCCAACATGGGACCTCATCTGAGCTCCTCTTGGTTGCGTCACAGGCTGTCTCTTTATAATGGGGCTGGTGGTGCCCTCTCACTGAGGACAGGAGGGAGGGTGAGGAAGCAGGCGTGCGTGTGCGGCCCCCAGAGCAGGCGGTGCTGGAGGATGAGCGGCCTCCCTGGGGGGGTGCGGTACATGGGGCAGGCTGGGGGATGTTGCCTCCACTGCCAGGGCTGGGCATGGGGACCAAAGAGATCACATCTTTGTACTGAGATTTATCCTAATAACTGTTATAATAGAAGCACATTTAGGGGGTGCTGCTTCATACCGACACGTTGCCAAGCCCTTTAAGTGCATGCTGTCATTGAGTCTCCACTTGCCCCTGTGTGATGCGGGAACCTGCCAGGCAAAGTGACTTGCCCAAGGTCACACAGCTGTGGAGCTGGGGACACAACTCATGCCAGCCAGCACCTCACACTCTGCTCCCTTGAACAAGGCCCTCTTCTCATTTGTAGTGTCATCCAGCAAAAGGCAACTGCATTGTCAGGTCATTGGCCTGAAACTTAGAAATAAACTGTCCATTTTGCATTTCACCAAGGAAGGTCTTATCTGTTGAGGTAAGAGCAGAATTCACTTGCTTTATAAACACTCATGTTCTTTATTATTCTTGCTATTCTTAATAAAAGCCACAATGACTCAGTCTTTGGGTTAGGGAGGCAGCGGAAGGGAGCTGAATGACCTTGGTTAGGATGTTAATACTCTTTTTCAGTCTCCTCTCAACTATCCAGGCTAATGGCATGGGAACCAGTGCCCACAAACAACCAAGAAGCCCCCAAATCAATGATCTGCTCACTGGGGTGTTGGCTGACAAGGAGGTACAAAGCCATTTATGAGGCTGGCCTTCAAACGCAGCTCTCTCCTCTGGCGATCTTTTAGAAGGTGCGAGGTGGGAATAACTGGTGCCCTTTGAGTCAGCATGGAGAAGCAGTAGCATCTGCCTGGCCTTTCATCTTGGGATAGAGAGGGCGTGTGGGTCATGTCAGCAGCCAAGGTGGCGCTGGTGCTGTTTTTTTCCTTCCCTAAAGCAGCTTGGGTGATGGAGCAAGTTGTCTTAATCCCCTGTGAGCATTTTGCTGGCTGGTGTGGCTGCATGGAAAATGTTAGTGTGCTGGCCTGGGCCAGGTGTGGCTTGGAGCCCTGTGGGGCTGACGTGGCGTGGGGCTTGAAGGGAATGGAAAGGTCAGAAAGGCCTGGGACAAGGGAGTGGATGGAGCCAAAGGCACTGTGCGGTAACGTTATATGGAAGATGAAATTGTAGCGTGGAGCTGAGAGATGCCGGGCTGGGGAAAGAGACCTCAGCATTTTCCATGATTAACTTTCTAATAGTGACTGTGTGTGTACTGCCAGTGCTTAGCAACCAGGAGATGATCTTCACTGGGTGAGCAGTATTCCAAGTGTGTGTGGCTTCCCACCAGGGTTGGGTTTTCCCCGTTTCGCTTCTATCACCTTCCCATCCTTAGTCATTGGGAGACTAGACCACAAGCCTGTTGTCCTTGGTGGCAAAGTGGGAGACAGCTAAATTTGCCTCCTCTCCCAATTGATCCCCAGCCCCCACCCTCCAAGCCTTATTTGACCACTGAATCCCTTTCAGCAGTGTCTCCAAGAAATGGAGGACTGGCCACGTTACCCAGAATTTGAGGACAGAGTTGGTACCACCATCTGGGTCTCTTCCCCTCCAGTCCTGTGCTTCCTTCCTTCTTCACATAGGGGGAGGAGGAGAGGCTGAGAACACCCCTTAGGTATTTGTCTCCTTGTCTCATGGCCTGCTGGGAGGTGCTGGCAGGGATCAGGCCTCCTTGCCCTGCGAGGCCCAGCTCAGCAGAAAGACCAGCAGGTGGTCACACCTCTGAGCCTTGCTGCTCCCCCAGGCTGTGATGTTCATTAGATATGTAGCTAATAATAAAGTGCCCGGTTCTGCACTAATGCCTCTTGCTTTGTGGAATCTCCGGGGAATGCAGACCTATGTGTTTATCCCTGGTGCAGAATCAGTAGGAGCCTGGGCTCCTCCTGAGGGACACTGGTGACCCCAGCCCAGGGAGCCTGAGGCGCCTGTGCTGTCAGTATTGGCCTGTGTGTTCCGGGGGCTGCTGATTGCCTGCTTGCAGCTGTGTAATTGCTTTCTGGTCCTTTGATGGAGGAGGCCTGGCTTCCCATGACATTGTTTCCTTTCCATATAAATTGATATAGGTCAGGGAGCAGGAGAGAGGGAGTTCTTCCTGAGGACCCCAGGGCAGCGCCCTCTTGTCCCCACTTCTGTCTCTCTACCTGGCGTCTGCACCAGGGAGAGGAAGCGCCAGCACCTTCTCCCACCAACACAGCTTCCCTGCATTCACACGTGTGCATACCTACACGTACTTGTGTTCCCCTTTCTCCCACCTTTTAAACACACAGACTATGTCCACAGATGCCCTGCCCTCACCCACTCACTGGTGCCCACGCACATCCATGCCCTGATCAGGCACATTGGCTCACACACCTGTAGCTTCCTAGACACAGGGCCTCTCCACCCTTCACCCCTTTGTCCACCCCTGCAATGTGGACACCCCATACCTGTGCCCTTCACATGGACACCCCCATCATATCCTCTTACACTTACACAGAGGGGTTCCTGACCTGCTTTGTGGCACCAGAGCCGAGGCACGGCAGGTGGAAAGTTCTGCGGGTGTCCTGCTCCCTGATAGCAAAGCGGGAAGAGAAGGAGGCAGAGTTAAGGGGTCCCAGTTGCTTCTTGGGCATGCAGGAGGTTCAGAGGCTTTGGGTTCCTGCAGTGCTTTTTGTAAGGATCTTACTTTGTCCTTAAATTCATTCATTTATGTGTGAGGCCCTGGGGAGATGGGGAGATGGCAGGGAGCACAGCAGACGCAGGCCCTGCTCTCACAGGTTTCTGTTCCAGTGGAGGTGCAGACCTAAACGGGATAACTAAAGAAATGGGGTGAGTCAGGCGCTGATAGGTGCAAATGGGCAGGTAAGGAGGGAAGGGGAAATAGCGATGTGGAGGGCACCGTTTTATACAGGGTGGTGAGGGAAGCAATGGTGAGGCGAGCTCAGAGCACTGGGACTTAGAGCAGGTGGGGGGGAAAGAACAACAGGTGCAGAAGTGTGGGGACACCTGGGAGGGTGGAGCAGAGAGAGGCCAGGGGAGCGTGGCCATGGCTGCGGGCGGTGCGGAGTCTCTTTGATGGGGGATTCTTAAACATCTGTCATCCCCAAAGGATTCTGGTCCCTTGAAGCCCCTGGGTACTTGGGACTCATCTCAGTGGCCTGTGTATGCCCCACATGTCACCTGGTATGAATTGATGCTCAGAACTTTTGCTCCTTGATGCTTTGCCTAGTTCAGCACTACACAGACCCTCTTCTCTGTTCGGAACTATCTGGGCTGGCTGCCAGGAATAGCGGCTGGAAAGACCCAGGCCTTCCCTTGACGAGATCCTGGCTAGGGAGGCAGCCAGCTGGAAGTGTGAGTGTCCTGAGAGGGGTGGGCAGGGCTGCTGGACCCAGGGGCTGGCTGGAGGGTGCTATGTTAGTGACTGATCTTTGGAGGAGCTGCTACTTGAGCACAGTCTTCAGGAAGGAGAGGCATTAGCCTTGAGGGAGACGAAGGAAGAGGAAAGAGGCAGAGGGATGGCCCACAGAGGTTTGAGAAATGACACCTGCCTGGCATATATGGAGGTCCCAGCAGCTGGGGGCTCCGGGGTGCTGTCTACTCTTGCATTCCAGCTCTGTTTGTGCTGGGCAAAGAAAAGAGCAAGGCAGGTCCCAAATACTTCACCTGTCATGGGGACAAGCCCTGTAGTTCCCTGTCTCCCCCACCCCCGCCCCCAATCCCTGTTGCTGGGAACACCTGGAACACCTGACCCACGTCACCCCCTGTCTCTCTTGGTCATCATCCTTGTTCCCTCCTCCAAGTGGAGAAAGCCACATTTCCTGACTCATGGCTCAGGCCTTGCCCTCTGGCCTCTGCTTCAGTTCGAGAGGCGGGCCAGGGAGGTCTTCCTTGGGGGGGAAGCAGAGAAGGATGGGCTTCCGAACAGCACCTGTCCCCCAGAATCCAGTCACCCACCCTCGCTTTTAGAGGGAACAGGCTGGTGGTCCGCAGGTGTGTTTGGTTTGGCCCCCACAGTTGCATAGTATTTTGCTTTATTTATTTTTGCATTAATTTTGTACATTTATGAAGTAAGAGGTTTTGAATTAAAAACTGGGTTTCTAGCTTTTCTAGGGGAAAAAAAAGAAGATGGACATCTGTGGGCTGGGCACACCAGTTGAGGCCCCTCCCGTGCAGGGCTCCTTACGTACCGTCGCACTGCTGCGTGGTTCCCATGGGCATGTAAACCTGCACCCCTGTTTTTTTATTAGGGAAACAAACAGGTAGGCTCATACTGGTGCAGTTTCTCAGGGATGGCTTTTGAACCCTTTAACACTTCCAGGTCATTCTAATTTCTCAACTGGGAGCCAGTGGGAGCCCCCCCTCTGTTTTCATTTGCTCCAGGGTAGTTGGATTTTACTGTATATTAGAGATAGTGGGCAGAAGGAGGGGTGTGGGCTGGGCACTACAGACGTGTGTAAAAATGGCATCTGGACAGAAGTGCAGAGGTAGGAGGTCAAAGGTCTTGGAAATCTCAAGGGTTGGGCACAGGGCTCATGCGTGCAGTGGGCAGGGGCAGAGCCAGGGTCTCTTTTTCTCCTTTCTTGTGCCGCACCAAGCCAGGTCCTCAGTGAATCTTCACAGAAAGAGAGAAGACATGATTAGTAGGATAGGGGTCTGTTGAGATGGTAACCCCTTCCTCACACCCCATAGCAGGGGTTCCTTTTAGCTTCTGGAATTCTCATGTGGTCCTTTCCAGGAAGTGGGAAGCCTGGGGGCTGGCTGGGGGGAGCTGCTGCACTGGGAACCTGCCTCTGGAGTCTGCCCTGGAGCGGGGAGCTGTGCTCTGGCCTCTCAGCTCTGGTTCAGCTCCGAGGGGGAGACTGAACTCACACCTGCTGGGCAAGCTGCTTTGATGTGACCACACGTGGATTAAGTGTCAGATGACCACCTGGGGAATATGCCAGTTGGGCAGCCAGGACACAGCGATTTGCTTCCCTCTTGCCAGTACTTTCCAAGGTCTGGTGTTTGCCTGCAGCTTCTGGTGAGGCCTGGGCAAACTGAGGGCAGACCACCTGTGCGTGCACAAGGCTGTGAGGTGGCTCTGCCAGGCCCTCTGGACCCCGAGCAAGGCCTGACGCAGCAGGGCTAGTGGGAGAAGGCCAGCAGTGATGTTGGTGGGGAGGCTCCAGGCTCAGGGCAAATTGCTTTTTCAGCCTGCAGAACTTCTAAAGATAGGCTCGGGTGGTGCGCTGCTGGCACTGGGCATGATGGGCCATCTGTGACTCACAGCCCCACCCGATTCAGGCGTGCAGGCCCCAGGCGGGCAGGGCTGCAGTGAGAAGGGCCCAGATGAAGGAGGGGAGGGGTGAGTCAGCCCTGCCTGGGAGGCTAGGATCCTCTCCCAGGCCACCCCTAAGGAAGGGGGTTCTGTAGCCGGCTCTGGGAGGACTGTCGCCGTCTGTACTTCATGTGGTTCCTGTAGCTGGGTGGAGCAGATGAAGCCTGTATAGAGTAAAAGGATCATCAGTGTAGTTTGTGCTTCTCAGGCCTGCAAGCCTCACATATTAAAAAATATTAAGTTGCTTGGTTTATTTCTTTTATCACTATTTGAAGACCCTCCACATCCACCCTGAATTGTCCATCCTCCTTTTCTCTTTTTCTCCCATTTTTCTCTTGAATTACTTGGTTGGCTCTTTTGGGTACTTGTGCCACTCACATTTATGCAGCACTTTGTAGTTTGCAGGGCACTTGCAGGCAACACATACTTACTGAGCTCTCCTAGGCACTGGACCAATGCTGGGGACGCAGCAGTGAATAGGCAGACATGATGCTTGCTCTCAGTGAGGTGATAATGAGCACTGCTAATAATTAGGAACACAACAACCTGAAACGATAGTGTTTCTTTATCATGGGTGGGAAAGGCTTCTCTGAGGAGCAGACATTTGACCTGAGGCGAAGCCAGGCAGGTTGAAATTTGGGGGGAAAGCATTTCAGGTAGTGGGAAAAGCTAGTGCAAAGGCCCTGAGGTAGGAATGAGCTGGCTTGTTTCAGAAACAGCAAAAAGCCACTCTGAACAGTTTAGGGCCGGGGGGAAGTGCTGCAGAAGGGGGTTGGTGGGAGACGTTTCTCACAGGGCATTGCAGGCAATGGTGCGGGATCTGGGTTTCCTTCTCAGTGTGGAGGGGCATTGCTGGAGGGGTTTAGGTAGCCATGCGTGTGATCTGATTAGCATTTTTAAAAGCTTGCTCTTGCAGCAGGGAGGCCAGGGAGTAAGGGCAGGAGCAGAAGCAGAAGGACCTGTTTGGAGGCTATTGTACCTATCCTGGTGAGAGTTAATGGTGCAACTGTGGCTTGGACTCTGAGGCTTAATTCCAATATACCCTCTCAATCCTTACAGCAGCCCCATTAGAGAAAGAGGAAGAAACAGAGGTTCACAGAGTACCAGTGACTTGTCCCTTTGCCAGTAAACAGCAGGTCTAAAAATTGCAACCAGAGCCCCAGCTGTGGTGTTTCGGGAGGCCTCCTGCCTCTCTTGCTCGATGTGATGCTGGGTCATGAGCCGAGGGTGATCCTTGTGAGCCCTGTATTAGTGTGTCAGAGCTGCCATAACACATACCGCTGACTGGGTGGCTGTGAGTTTGCAGGCTGGCACCTGTGCATGGAGGGCAAGGAGAGATTGAAGAAAGAAGAAGGCCACTCCAGCTTGGTAGGTGGCAGGTTTAATAAGCAAGAGAAATTACTTGCTAGGCTTGTCTTGGCAAGATGAGTAGATCTCAGCACTTGCTCACCAGAATCTTACAGTTCATAGAGGGGCCTTAACTGGGTTCACTCATGTACATCATCCAGATGGTCTCAACGACCTCTCACTCTGTCCAGCCCATGCGTTGAACACGGCTCCCACTGTGCGAACAGTGGGCAGAATGTACAGTCCAAGGACGGGGAGGGGTAAGGAGCCTCTGATGGCTCGGGTCCAGTTCACAGGTCAACCAGCGGTCACATCCTCTTAATTACCTCCTGCAACACTGGCTTGAACAACAGAATTTTTTCTCACGATTCTGGAGGCTGGAAGTCTGAGATCAAGGTGTTAGCAGGGTTGGTTCCTTCCGAAGCCTCTCTCCTTGTCTTGTAGATGGTTGCTTTTTCCTCCTGTGTCTTCACAGGGTCTCCCCGCTGTACGAGTCTGTGTTCTCATCTCTTCTGAGGACGCCAGCCGGATTGGATCAGGGCTCATTGTCTTGACCTCGTTTTAACCTAATCACTTCTCTAAAGACCTTGTCTCCACACACAGTTCTGTTCTGAAGTACTGGACTATGTTGATTTCCTATTCAGCATAGGAATTGGGGTGGACACAGCTTAGCCCTTAGCCCCTTTTCTCATTGATCTGGCTTGGCTGACAGCACAGAGACCACATGTGGTTCTGCTGTCTTTTGAGCACTCTGGGCTCATACTGGTTTTCCCCAGGACGATGACCAGCCAGCGCTAACAGATACTTGCGGGTGTCCGTGTGCAGGAGTCCAGCCCCAATTACACAGGTGTGGGAGGGTGTGGGTGGGTTCTGTGAAGAGAGCAGGTGCACTTTGTGTGAGGTGGTGGGCGGGAGGAGCGAGCCACATGTCTCCCAGCCACCGGCTTTAAAAAGTATTGCCTGACAGCATGCAGATCTGTTCGCCGTATCAGGTGGTTAGAGAACAAAGTTATCCAGGAGAATAACCAGTATTTGTGGAGCATTTAGTAAGTGCCGGGCACTTTTCCCAGCATCCTGCATGCTTTAGTTTGACATCATAGAAACTCCATGAGCTGCATGTTGTTACTATGATCATCCCCATTTTAGAGATGAGGAAACTGTGGCTTGGAAAGCTTTACTTAGCAGCTTGTCTGTGCTCCCCCGGACAGGCAGTGGTGGAGTTGGGATTCGCACATGTGTTCTTTTTTGATTCAGAGTCCACTTCTCAAAAACTATTATGAAATGCTTCCTTTACAGAACTTAGTGACATGTCCTAGAAGAGAAAGGATGTGCCAGGTTCTGAATTAGAGTTGATTTCTCTGGCATTGCAGGACGTAGATTTCATCTGTGTTGTGTGTTAAACTTGTCTGTGAGCAGTTTTTACTGTCTGCGTCGGTGGTTCTCAAAGTGGGGTCACCTGAGAATTTGGCAGAAATGCAGATCGTCAGGCCCTGTCCCAGATCTCCTGGATCAGAAACCGAGGCTAGGATTGACCCAGCACTTGGTGGTTCAACGTCCCCCTCCCCAGCCCAGTGATTCTCAGGCTTGCTGGGTTTCGAGATCCACATCGAGCCCAGCAGACTGCAGGAGTCTGCATTCGGACAGCCAAGGCGTCAGTGGGTTGAGCGCCGCAGCTGCATCCGTTAAGCAGTATTTACTAGTGGGTCTGCCACGTTCCTTCTTGTGGCAGAAGCTACGACCAGTTCCAGAAATGAATAGGGGTCAGTGTTCATCAGCCTCTACTCTGCAGCAGGCAGAGCGCAAGGCCCTACACGTTCAAGGGGTCGATACCATCTGCCTCACACAGCGGATGGAAAGCTGAGGCACAGAAAGGTAGCATTGCTGTCTTACAGCTGGTAGGTGGTGGAGCTGGGCTTATACTCCAGGACCGTATGAACCCTAAATCTTTTCTCCTCCTCTTTCTGTATCACCTCATGGAAGAGGGCAGGGAGCCACACTCTTGGAATGGTGGACCAGACCCCTGGGGGCAGCTGTGAGACGGGGCTGTGCCGTGCTCAGGGCAGGAGGAGGCTGGAGTTAGCCGGGCCGCACTGACGGATGAGGGGGCATTCAGTGAGCTGTTCCTCTGCACAGGTTTTAAATTTTCTTATTTTTCAGTTAGAGTTGACGCATAATATTCTGTTAATTTCAGGTTTACAACATAGTGATTAGACATCTTTATAACTTAAAAAGTGATCACCCCATAAGTCTAGTACCCATCTGACAGCACACACAGTTATTAAAATATTGACTACATTCCCAATGCCCAGCACCGTTTTAAAAACAACGTGAATTATTTTTCTGATTATAAACATAACACATGTTCCTGGTAAGAAATAAGAAATTCTGAAAATACATAAAAGTAAAAAAAAATGTGTAGCCATTTAGATGGCTGTTATCAACCCCTCCCCACTCCCCCCCCCCCCGAAAATGACAAGTGTTGTCAAGGATGTAGAGAAAGTGGAACCTTTGAGCATTGCCGGTGGGAATGTAAAATGGTGTCGCTGCTGTGCAAAACAGCGTGGCGGCTGGTCCAACATTAAACATTAAACTGTGATGCCACAGTTCCACTGTTAGTTGTACACCCCAAAGAAGCCAGAGCAAGGACTTCACCACACATTTGTGTGCCCATGTTCCTAACAGCATTATTAACAGCAGCCAAAAGGTGGGAGTGTCCACTGACGGAAGAATGGATAAACAAGG
>PVKM010018412.1:12567-25158 GCA_004027735.1 Carollia perspicillata
GACAAGTGTTGTCAAGGATGTAGAGAAAGTGGAACCTTTGAGCATTGCCGGTGGGAATGTAAAATGGTGTCGCTGCTGTGCAAAACAGCGTGGCGGCTGGTCCAACATTAAACATTAAACTGTGATGCCACAGTTCCACTGTTAGGTGTACACCCCGAAGAAACCAGAGCAAGGACTTCACCACACATTTGTATGCCCATGTTCATAACAGCATTATTCACAGCAGCCAAAAGGTGGAAGTGTCCACTGACGGAAGAATGGATAAACAAGATGTGCTATATGCATACCCTGGCATATATCCAACTTTAAAAAAGGAAGTTGTGACACATGCTGTCATGCGGTAGGACCTGGAAGATACTGCGCTAAGTGAAATAAGGCAGCTATAAAAGCAGAAATATTAGGATTCCACTTACAAGGGACAGCTGGAGTAGTCAGAGTGATGGAGGCGGACAGTGGCAAGGAGGTTGCCTCAGGTGGGGGTCAGGGGCGGTTGTTTAGTGTGCACAGTGCGTAGCTTGGGAAGGCGGGAAAGTTCTGGAGGTGGGTGGTGGTGGTGGCCGCACGACAGTGTGAGTAAGTGTACTCACAGTGCCGCACGCTTCCTAATAGCGAAACTGGTAAGTTTTATGTTGTGTATGTTTTACCACAATTTTTAGAAAGTATGAAAATGAAAGTAACTATTACAGTGCAGAGGTGATTGCTACTAACACTTGGATATATGTTATGAC
Source organism: Carollia perspicillata (assembly GCA_004027735.1). NCBI lineage: Eukaryota > Metazoa > Chordata > Mammalia > Chiroptera > Phyllostomidae > Carollia > Carollia perspicillata. The sequence continues at coordinate 13,296 of PVKM010018412.1, forward strand.
AATCTTATTTTAAGGTGTTTAGATACATACACTCTCTTATTATCGCATCAATAATTCTTTGAAATACAGTTTTTAATGATGTATATTAGTTTCTCAGGTAGTTGCCCTGTAATTCAATTAAATGCTACATGGTGTTAATCTCTTTAGCCAGCTCATTGTTGTTAGTCCCATAAACTAGTTTCAGTTTTCTACTGTTCTAGGCTGTGTGCTGTAGTTAAGGTCTGTGTGTGTCCATTTTTATTCACATTGTTTCCTTGTAACAGACACTTAGAAGTGGATTGCTGGGCCGGAATGTGCGTGCAGGCTTTGAAGATTCTCTATCCAGATTCTCTATCCAGTTGCCAAGTCACTTTCCATAAAGGTCACGTAGCTTTCACCCAGTCTCACCAGAAGTGTGTGAGAAAGGGTGTCTTTTCCCATTAGCTTCCCCACTTCCTGAGAGAGGGCCAGAGGATGCAGAGGGAGAAAGAGGAAGGCATCCCGGGCCCCTCAGCTCTCAGAGCTGGGTCTTGGCCTGTGCAGTTTTCTCTTGGTCAGGGAGTGGGCGCCTGCTGATCGAGCCAGCACAGGGATGGTTAGCTGTCTGAGTGGCCGGGGGTCTGGAGCCTGCCCTCTGAAAGAACAGCCAGTTCAGGGATAATCCCTTGATATTGATGCTGTGGTTTCACTCTAGAGATTTTAATCAGGGCTGCCTGCCAGTCCAGCCCTGGGCTGCTGCAGGGCTGGGTGTGCGGAGCTGGTCAGGAAGGGTTCACGGAGCCTCCTGATTTGGCCCTTACATCTCATTTTGGGGGACAGGGGACCTTGGAAAGCTGTGTTCGTGGTGCTTTTATCTAATATAACATTCAAAGGAGTAACATTCAAGGAGTGAGAAAGCAGTGCCTGCTTTCTTTCTTACGGACATGCTTGTATTCAACAGGGAACTAAGTTGTAAGAATATATATCTTCCTATGGTATTTCATACAGCCATTTACCTTTTGAATGAAAAATAATTTAGAGGCTGCAAAGCATTTTCTGTTTTTTAACTTAAAATTTTTTTTTGTGGAATATAGAAACAAATGATTGCCTGCCCTGGCACATTTGGGAAGTAGCATGCTGCTCTTTATTCTGGGCTGGCAGCATAAACATAGGTCTGGAACGAATGGCCTATTCCTCTGGAATTAAGCTCTGTGATGGATGGTGGGAGGGACCTAGGATCCGAGCCTGGGAGATGGCTGGGAGCTGAAGGCTTCAGAGGAAAAACTCATTCTCTCTTTCTCTTTCCCTTTTTCTCTCTCTCCATATTTAAAAGCCACCTCCCCCCTACCCCCCCCGCCCCCCCGCCAGGTCCCTAGTCACACACACATTTGGGGATTGGGAGCATCAGCTGTGACTATGTCCTTGATTTCTCTCTGGGTACAGGAATCCTTAACAGAGCTCCCCGAAAACCCCTTTTGATTTTGGATTGCTCTTGAAGGACACATTTCCTGGCAGTGACCAGACGCAGGGCAGTAAGGGCTCCCTTGAGCTGCACCTCTTGGATGTGGAGATGATGTGAGGAAGCAGGATGAGCAATGGACCACGGGCCTGATGATCAGGGTCTGTTCAAGGAGGCTCTCTTTGGTGGTTTCAGGACTTGCAGAAGAAACGTCTAATTAGCTTTTTAACTCCACACAAGCCAGTGGGATTCAGTTCACCAAAGAGGGACAGGGGAGTCACACTGTATTTCCCTGTGAGACAAGGGGAAAAAGAGTTTCTCTCTCCCGAGCAGCATGGTTTTTTCCAGGACTGACTTTCCCTTGCACCTTTCCTAGTCTGTTCCCAAATTCCAGTGGGTCTCTCAGTCATTCCTTGAGTGCATTTCTCCCCTCCGTTGCTGCTTGCTGGGACTGGTGCAGTAGTCTTCCAGCCCCATGACTCTTGTTTCTGATTAGTCACACCCAATTACACTTTCTAAGTGTTAGCTGATTATTTCACTTTCCTCATCAAATACTCTTTGAAGGCTCCTCATTAGCCAAAGGAAAACAAAAAGTGCAAACATCTTTTCTTGGTGTTTAAAGATCTCCGTGATTCTTCCATTTGTCCCTCCTATTTATGTTCCTGGCCGCCAGCCTACGTCTCTCCTCCCCATCCTCCCATCTCTCTTTTCTGTCTCATGTGGTAGTTTATTCTGCCCTTCCTGCTACTTTGTCTGCGCATCTCTAAGTCCCACTAATTTTTCTTAGCCTGGGGTCAAAACCAGCTCTTCCAGGATGCTTCTATTTTTGGTGCTTAAGTTGGAAGTAATGTCTCCCTCCCCTAACCAGCACTCTCCTCCCCCATTCCCTTTCTTAAAGCACTAAACTTTTGTGCATTGTCTTAGAGTTTTCTGAATAGTAGCCTTACTTCCTCGGGCTTTGTAGAGCTCTGACTCATCGTTGCCAGGGTACAGTGCCTGGTACGTATCAAGGATGCAATACTGTTTGATGAATAAATGAACAAATGGCTGAAGGTGTCCAGTGGTGATCAACTTTTGTTTTCACTCTACACTATTTGCACTGTTTTCCAAATTTCATTATTTGCCCTGCCCTGACTTGGACTGGTTCCTACTGGCGACAACTTGCTGCCAAGGTACCACTTAAGCAGGCTTGTGTATTTCCAGGCACACAGCAAGGGGCAGCAGGTTAGTGATTCATGAGTAGGCGAAGAAGGCGATTGCCTTGAGAGCTGCTGACTCAGCTGCCAGCCGCTAGCCTGGGGCTTCTCTGGGCTATGAATCAATGAGCGGATGGTATGAATGAACAGATGGTCATGGAATCTCAGGGGACCCGGGTCTCCTGGATCTGTACTTCCTAGCTTTAGCAATATACAGCCTAGGGCCTCACGGGGAATGCTGCAGGCCTCAGTATAAACTTGGCACATTTTCCTGTACACCCAGTTCTTGAAGGGTTGGGAATATGTATTCTTTAACATTCAATCATATTTATCATGAGGAGGAATGCAAAAATGCATACATTTCAACAGATAAAATGTGACACTTCATAGAAGCTAACTACTTGTAGAAGGCTTCTTTCAGGTTCCAACCCAGGCTTCCGGAGGTAGGGGTTCAGTGTTCTTCTTGCCTTGAGAACTGTGACAGAAAAGTTTGCAAGGATCTGGGCAAGTTCTGCCCTGCGTGCCCCCCACTCCCCTAGGTGCTAGTGGCCGTATCAGCGCCTCCCCACCCCATGGGCAGTGTCCCACAGCATGTGGACTGTGCAGTCACTGACTGTAGAGGAGAGGTTAGACTTGGAGACTGTGTAAGGCTGGCTCTGAATCCCTCCTAATGCACCAACACCATATCTGGAAGACAATGGGGGAAGGGATACTCGTACTGTCTTTCCAGAGGAGAAACAGGAATGCTGGGAATATGAGAAGACTATGAAAAGTACACACAGAATATATTACATAGTGAAGGGTAAGCCCTTGCCGATTGGTGCGAGAAGCACACAGCTGGGAGTACTTCAGCTGGTGATGCTGCTCAGCTGTACCCCCTTGTGAGGAAACCCTCCAGGACCATAGGCTAGAGGCCTATGCTCCTGCCCCTCCCTGCACCCTTTACTCCTTTCATTTATGCTGACCATCGCCTACCTGTGTGACCTTGGGCAAGTCACATGCTGTCTCCCTCAGTGCCTGATTTATTAAATGAGAAAATACCTGATCAGAAGGTCATGGTAATGACAATTCATGTAAGATGCTACTTGATACCTTATAACTAATTTGCATGGGCCCCTCCCTGCACTGGAGAAAGAATCCCACAACACCTTCAGCATTTCACACATGCGAATGGACCCCATTGGGTTTCTGGAGAAAGGATTTAAAGCATGCCAGCTCCGTGTGGGCAGGGACTTTTCTAATTCACCGTCGTATCCCTACCTGCTGGAGTAGTGCCTGGTGCATAGTAGGTGCTGGACTAGTATTGGATGGCTGGATGCAGGAAGTAGTTCCGCTAACACAGTTGGGTAGCCAGACACAGAGGATGTGCTCAGATTCTCTGAGAAAGTTATTTGCTAAAATGTTGGGAAGTGAGTGACCTCTTCAATTTGAAATAAGCTACCAGGCTTTTCTGGATCTTTCTAGGAGCTTAGAACTAGACTCTGGCTGTCGTGGCATGCCCCCTCTGAGTGGATGGGTGGGGGTTCCCATGTGTGGTTGTGCCTAGAATATAAGTGGACTAACCTATCTCTCCAAGCCACTGGTACTTGGGGGAGCAGTGAGAGCCTGATCTGTCTTTAAGGGATTGAACTAACTCTGAGCCTTGGAAGAAAGAAAAAAACCTTGACATGTATTAAAACAGTGTTTGAAGGGATCAAGAAATCCGTCTTTGGGAAGGCTGCCATGATTCTTCTCCAGGTAGATTGCTTTAGTTGGGCTAGTATTTTCTCCTAGATATGAGGTCAGCTATTTACAGTAGTCCCTCCTGATCTGTGGTTTCACTTTCTGTGGTTTCAGTTACATGTGGTCAGCTGTGGTCTGAAAATATTAAATGGAAAATTCCAGAAATAAACAACTCACACGTTTTAAACTGCGTGTTGTCCTGAGGAGGGTGGTGACGTCTTGCTGTCCTGCTCCTGCTACCTTGGCTGTGACTCATCCCTTTGTCCAGTGTCTCCATGCTGCATGTGTTCCCGCCCTTAGTCACAGTAGCTGTCTCAATGATCAGATTCTCTGTCCCAGTATTTCAGTGCTTATGTTCAAGTAACTGTTATTTTACTTAATGATGGTCCAAGAGTAGTGATGCTGGCAATTCAGATATGCCAAAGGGAGGCCATAACATGTTTCCTTTAAGTAAAAAGGTGTGTTTGGATATATAGGAAAAAGCAGTATATATACTGTACACTTACAGTGTATAAAGAGTTCAGTACTACCTGTGGCGTTTACTGGGGGCCTTGGGACACATCCCCTGCAGATAAGGGGGAACTACTGAATTGGTAGATTGCTGCCACAGTCAGTTATTTACTGATGTGATCTTCTTGTGTAGATTGGGCCTCCTTCTCCAACAGATGTAACAGGCCTGGGAGGAATGAGTCTCTTCTCCCTTGTGTGCTCTGTGTATTCATTCCTCACCCCGCCCCCCAGAACATGGACCTCCAGGATTGAAGAGGTTGATAATTTCACCCATGAACTACCCCCTCTATACTTCCCCAAGATTCTTGAGGTGGCCAAATTCATTTCTGTTTGGAAGATGGATTTTATGATCACATTTTAAAACCAAGAAGTCTGTTACTGTCCCATCTCCTTCCCTGACATAGAGGGTTTGGAATTGATGTATTTACAACCAAAAAGCGTTGCAGCCAGAAATTGGCTGCAAAATTTGTAGCCAAAAAAGGTAACCTGTCTCTATTTCTTTGATAGAGTTGCCAAGGGGTCTTGGACAGATCAAACCAAATCAAAAAGTATGTATTATATACTAATGATATTGACTATTATCATTGTCATTTTTATTATAGTGACTTCAGTATCTATTAGAGTACTTGGAGCTTTACACATGCAATCTCATTTAGTCCTCATGGCAACCTAGAAGGAAGGCACCATTGCCATTTTCTAGGTGGGAGAGCTGAGGCTTAGAGAGTTTAAGTGGCTTGCTCAGTCACAAAGGGTGGGTGAGTGATAGAGGTGACATTTGAACTTGGGGAGCTGAGAGTTCAGGCTTTGCCATCAGACAGACCAAGTCCTTTTCTTGGTGTCCGTGGGGTGTTAGAGATGCAGGGGCCCTGCTCTCTCCCTTCAAAGCAAACACAGCCTGAAGTCTGGGGACAAGCCGGATGGTAGATGGCTAACTCTGAGCTCTGATTCCTCCAGGCCATCTTGGTGGAAAAGGGCAGAGCAAGATGAAGCCTGCCTAGAGAGCTTCCTGGAGGGAGGCTCTGTAAAGGTCCGAAATGTGGGAGATCTGGGGCAGGTAGGAGGAGCAGCAGGCATTTCGAATGGAGGAAGTAAGCCGAGAGAGGATTCAGAGATAGCTAGCTGCTCAAGTGTTCTGGCCTCAGTCTCCCCACCTTCCTGGGCACGTTTAACTCTCGAGTGAAGCACTACAGGAGATATTTTGTCCATGTCAGAAAAGCGCTGTAAAGAAAAGGCATTTCCTGTGTCAGAAACACAACTACCGGTGGGTGACTTCTCTCTCCCCAGGCGCTGCAGCCGTTGTGCTGCACAGCAACCTGGTGTAGTGGAAAGAAGCTTCTTTGGGATTTCTCAGATGTGTGTGCTGGTCCTTGCTGTTAGATGTTCCTGCTGTGTGGCCTTGGGGCTGCCCCAGAGCTTCTCTGTGCTTCATATGTCTCACCTGCCAGAGGAGGGTTGATTTCCTTGGGCACTTGTAGCTCTAAAATGCATGAGCATATGATCTAATCATGATGACACACAGCAGCAGTGAAATCCCTGCCACATCTCAAATTTGAATTACATTTTTATGAGTAGGAAAAATGTCTCCTGTCTCCCGGGACATTTTCACTTAACTAGGACACTCCTGACTCTGGTCTGCTAAAGGACACTGAATTTGCATCATGACGAGGCCTCTGCCTGCCCCTGCTTCCTCCCCGCACAGGTAGCATGACCTGCAGCGTGGTGGGACATGCCTGGGGCTCCCCTGAGTGCTGTCTTTTTCTCCTCTGCAGATACCAGGGCTGGGGTCTGGGTTTGCCTCTCCCCAGCTCTGTGGACTCGACAGAGGGAGGAGTGGGGCTAGGAGGCAGGGATAGAAGGCAGTGTGGGTGGGCAGGGGAAGGAGTCCTGAAATGACAAACCCAGTGAGTCACTCTGCAGCGCTCCAGCTGGAGAGAGTCAGAGAGGGGTCTGAGGCACTGCCTCCTGCAGCAGGCAAGGAACCAACCATGAGCTGGCACCCATTCATTGTCGGGGGTGGCACTTCCTCCCTGGGCCCGGGCATGGAGAGTGGGCACAGAAGTTCACTGAACTGGGAGGCAGGAGAGCAGTGGGTTTGAGGCAAGCTCTGCTCTGCATCCCTGAAATGGAGTTAAAGCTGTCAGTGAGTGCTCACTCTGCAGGTACCATGAATGCCTTACAGAAGTGATCTCATGCCACACCCCCACAGCCATACCAAGAGGGAGGCACTATTACTCTTCTCAGCTGGTGGATTATGTACCTGAGGCTCAGAGGGATTAAGCGTCTTGTCTGAAGTTACCCAGCAAATTACTAAATGGGGGGTGGGGGCTGGATTACTCTTGGCTTTGGGAGCCTGTGGGCTAAATCACTGCATCAGTGATTTTCAGCCTTGAACCTGCATCAGAACTACCCGAAGGGCTTTCTGATTCTGACTGGGCCTGGGATGGGCCCGAGAATGTGAATTTTAGTAAGTTTTCAGGTGATGCTGATGCTGTGGGTCCGGGACAACACTATTCTCTATTCTACTCATCTTCCCTGTCACAATCTCCTCACCTGTGAAACGAGAGGGTTGGCGTCTCCTGCCACAAATGCCATCTTTCTGATCTACAAAATTATGTTCTATTTTGGCCAGTTTAATTTATGAAAGAGCAATAGCAGTTTGATAGACTGCCCTGCTGCTACTGTGTTTCTGGCACTTGTTTCCTTTTATTTTTGACAATTTGCTGTTTTATGTTTTGATGCTTTCTTAGTGCATAAAGTCCTTGATTTTTAGATATTCACTTTGGATTATAGTCTGTATTAGTAGAAAGCCTCTTGCATTGTCTAATTTAATGTTTTTTATTTTTTTGTGTTGAAAATGTTCTCATTTGGATGTCAGTGCCTCCCTCCGGGCATCATTGCTTTTACTTGATTTTTACTGACATATTTTTGTCTATTTCTTTTAGCCTTAATTTACCAATTTGTTTAGGGTATATTTCTTATAAAAATATGTAACTGTATATATTTATTCACCATATGTTATACATATATTTGATATATATGGGTATATATATTTAAATTTTTTTATTCTAAATGTGAATATATTTTGGTTTTCTGATTTTCTTCTGTTTTTAATATCTTGCTATTATGAACCACTTAAAATTTTATTTTATGTTTTTCTCCAGTAAACTGAAATATTAGCTTCAGTTTGTTGCTTCTCAGATATCTAAATTTTTCTTCAACCATAGTTTGTTAATGGTTCATGTGCGGAATGAAACAGCATCTTTTGACTTCCTACTATGTGAGGTAATAACAGTTTTTCCTTTTTTTCGTTGCCCTACCCTTATAATGTTACATTCATGATTTTATGGTGTATTTGGAGATTTTAAATATCTGTTGTATTATTATTACATTTTACTTTTTCACACCTTTTCTCTTCTCTTTAAAGCAGTTTTGTTTTACTTCTCATTTTGTTTTGTGATATGTCACAGTTATAACAATTATTTAGACCTAATGGATCTTAGCGTTCATCGCCAGATCTTTATTACCATGGGTGTCCTTATTATTGACTTCCTTATTTTGATTACTGTCTTTGTCATAAATATGAAAAGCTTAACATCTAGATAACCTTCCTGAAAAATTCATTCCAGTTTATTGCACTTCGTTTCTTCCAGCGTAAATGACAAGTTGACCCCGTTGTCGAGTTTTGCAGGGGAGAAGTCACACACTGGCCTGAGTTTTCTTCCTATTTTAGGTAACCTGCCACTTTCTGTGTGGCTGTTTCTATTTCTTCATTATGACATAAATAAACAAAATATGAGAAAAAAATGGAACTCAGAGACAGAGAGCTGGCAGTGGCAGCAGCAGCGGCCCAAGAGAAGGAAGAGGAAAATGAGGAGCGTTGGGTTGGGTCTTTACCTGTCCAGGCAGCATCAGCCAAGAAGAGGGACGTTCTAGAGCTGGAGAGTCTCTCTTGATGACCTCCCCAGCGCGTCCGCGTGTGAGCGCAGTTACATGCATGGAGGTGTTATCGCCCATGTGGTCTGCACCAAGACAGACTTTATTATTCCTGCCAGTTGTGATGGGCACATTAAGTTGTGCAGAAAAATGGAAGGGGGAATTGAATTTGTGAAACATTTTCACAGTCACCTGGAAGTTCCTGAGAGTACTGTGGTTAGCTCCGAAGGAGCACTGTTCTGTTCTGTGGGTACTGATAAAGCAACGAAGGTGTTCGATGTAGCGAACGTGAACATGATCAGTATGCGGAAGCTTGGCTATGTTCCTGGATAATGTGAGTGGATCTCTTGGCTAGAAGATGCTATATCGTCAGTTGCTGCTTCTGAGAAGAATACAGGAAAATTTTTTATTTATGATGGTCGAGGAGATAACCAGCTACTTCATGTTTTTTAACAAACGCCATACGTCACCTCTTACTAAGATATGGCTACACTCAGTTTACAAAGCAGTAGTGTCTTCTGACAAATCTGGAGTGATTGAATATCGGACCGGGCCCCCTCATGAATATAAATTCCCCAAAAATGTGAACTGGGAATATAAATCTGACACAGATTTATATGAATCTGTGCAAGGCTTATTCAACCAACATATGTTTTTCAGCTGACGGGAAGAAAATAGCCACAATTGGTTCTGATAGGAAAGTTAGAATTTTCAGGTTTTTAACTGGAAAACTCATGAGAGTCTTTGATGAATCACTAAGTATGTTTACTGAACTACAGCAGATGAGGCAACAGCTACCAGACGTGGAATTTGGCCAATGAATGGCTGTAGAACGTGAGTTGGAGAAGGAGGATGCAGTGAGATTAATATAGTTTTTATAAAAAGATTTTATTTATTTTATTTTTTAGAGAGGAGGAGGGAGAGAGGGGGAGAAACATCAATACGTGGTTGCCTCTTGCGTGCCCCCTACTGGGGACCCTGCCCGCAACCCAGGCATGTGCCCTGACTGGGAATCAAACTGGCGACCCTTTAATTTGCAGGTTGGCACTCAACCACTGAGCCACACCAGCCAGGGCTAATCAATTTAGTTTTTCATAAAACTGGACACTTTGTGCTGTATAGAACAATACTGGGCATTAAAGTTATAAGTGTAGAAACAAACCAGTGTGTGCGGATCTTAGGCAAAAAAGAAAATATTAGGGTGATGCAGTTGGCTTTGCCCCAGGGAATGGCCAAGGACATCATGCTGCAACTACTATAGAAACAAAAGGTTCTGAAAACCCTGTTCTTCAAAATGTTCAAGTTGACCCAACAATAGTCTGTATGTCTTTCAAAAAGAATAGGTTTTAGTGTATGTTTACCAAATGAGAACCAGAAGATACAAAAGTGCAGATTCTGACCAAGATGTTTTTAATGAGAAACCTTCTAAAGAAGAAGTCCTGGCAGCTACTCAGGCTGAAGGACCCGAATGAGCCTCAGATGGTGCCATTACCCACACACGCATGGGAGACATTCACATCAGACTTGCTCCTGTTGAGTGCCCTAAGACAGTGGGAAACTTCTGTGTTCACAGCAGAAATGGTTATTATAATGGACATACATTTCACTGTGTAATTAAGGGCTTCGTGATTCAGACAGGAGATCCAACAGGTACTGGTATGGAGGAGAAAGTGTATGGGGAGGAGAATTTGAAGATGAATTTCATTCAACATTATGACATGACAGACCATATACACTCAGCATGGCTAATGCTGGATTGGATACTAATGGATCTCAGTTTTTCATAACAGTAGTTCCAGTGCCTTGGCTTGATAGTAAGCACATGGTATTCAGACGAGTGACTAAAGGAATGGAAGTCGTACAAAGGATCTCCAATGTCAAAGTCAATTCCAAAACAGAGAAGCCCTATGAGGATGTCAGCATCATAAATATTACTATCAGGTGATATTTGGGAATACCTTAAGACTTCCTGAATGTACAAATCATGTTTTAAGGATTGCCATATTGTATTTTTATATTTTTCATTAAAGGTCATTTAAAAAATATACCTAGTAATCAGTGCGCCTTTTAACCTTCAGACCTAGGTCTGGCTTTAGTGTTGGAAAATTTTCTTGTATTTTCATGGTTTTTCAATCAGTTCATTCTGAATTGGCTGCTTGTCCTCTATCTCTATCATCTTTTTGTATAACTTGCCACCTTAGACCTCACACTATTTCTGCTTATATCTTTCTTCGTCTTCATTTTGGGAGTGCTTTTAAAATTTGTCCTTCATAACACATCTTTTTTCAGGAATGAGTCCTCTTGATTTTTATTGCAGACGTAGAATAGATTGCTTATTGATGCTTCCATTGTTATAAGAGTATCATTCACTGAGCACTTAATATGCTCTAGGCACTGTGCTAAGCAGTTTTCTTGCATTACCCCATCCAACCCTTAAAACAAGTGTGAGAGGCATGTGCATTGAGTTTCTTCACTCTATAGACTGCAAGCAGATGCTTGCAGAGGTCGAACCTTTCTCAGCCTCACCTAGGTGGTGCTTGCTGGGGCCCAGGGTTCAGGGCTAGCCAGTTTTTCCACAGAACCTGTGCTTTTGGCCATGACGACATAATGCCTTTCTAACCAGTAACTCTTTTCCAGTGCTATGTTGTCTGCTTTTTGTGTTTAAGAAAGGCTTTGACAGGTCTGGTGGGAGGTTTTTGTGTTTTTCATTATTGAACGTGGACAGTGTTTGCCTGTAAGAGCTTCTTAGCTCTTACACCGGAGCACCAGTTGATGAAATGAAGGCTTACATGATCCAGCAAACTGTAAGGTGGGGCGAGGGAGCTTGAGCCATGAGTAGCTCCAGAAGGGAAACTTAATCCCCGTGATATTTCTTCCTTGCATTTGGTGAACCCATTATACTGTGAGCCAACTGTTTGCATCTGGCTTGCTGTTTGACCTGGCCATCATGCCAGGTACAAACTGTGCTTGAACTTGTCCTCTTACTGGAGCTACCACCTGCCACGTCAGGGACAGGCTTCTGCCCCCAGCTAGTTGTCTTCTTGGTGTGCCTGTCATGTGATTCCTGGGCTTTCCAGGGCTGCTG
>PVKM010018413.1:0-25059 GCA_004027735.1 Carollia perspicillata
CTCTTTCAGAAGGATTGTGGTAGAAGAGACGGAACTGAGGTCTGAAAGCCTGTTTTGAAGCAGTTATCTCTGGAGATAACATTAACAAGGATTGAATAACTGCCAAATGAAATTTAATACATTTTCCCATCCATGAAATAGGCCTCTTAAATACAACAGAATAATTACTTTCACAATACTCCCTGGAAACAAAGAGAGCAGAAACACTGAATGTCTTTTTTGTTTGTGGTGTTTGTTGTTAGCTTGAGGATCCGGATGAGGATATTTACCAGGGTGCTGGGTGCGTCTCCACGTACAGACAGCCTTGCCAACAGCCACATAATTGGAAGCTGCGTATCTTTTAAATCTGTTTATGTTGGAGGGTTTGTGGCAGATACTAAATTCTGTAATTTAGTTAGACATCTTGGTCTTGGCCTGAGTTGGGGAACCATGACGTTTTTTCCTCTGTGATAAAAAAAATTTAAATGATTTTTCATGCCCATATCTGTATCTGCACTCACACAGATTCACATATATACATACCTGTGCATACACACACACACACAGTTTGAAAACAAAAGCTACAGGAAGTAAACCCTTTTGCCCCTTAAATCTATATGCAGGGTGGGGCAAAGTAGGTTTACAGTTGTGAGTACACAAAACAGAGTTTATTCTTGTATTATTACTTATTAATTATTGTATTATTTTCCACATGAACAACTGTAAACCTGCCTTTGCCTGACCCTGTATATATGGCCAGTCAGATTGTTCAATGTTGTAAGTTCTCTGAGTTCAAAATTTGTTTTTTAATCCTCTACCTAGATGTTCACTAAATCACTTAACAATTTCCAGCCTTAGCTGTCTTCTCTGTCGAAGGGGGAATTTGGCCTGACCGGATTCCACGTCTCTCCAAGCCCTGAAACTCCATGTACTGTGATGTAAAAGTCCTTCTGATATTAGTCTTTCCTCAGGAAGTAAGGTTATTGAAAATTATATGGTGTTTACAGATTCAAAAAGAAGTAATGCACTTCTAAAGTTACTTAATTATTCCCAATGATAAATTAGCACAGGAGAATTTAAGTAGCTGTGTTGCAACTTGAATATAACTTGAGCTGAAATGTGACTCAGATATTTACACGTAATAGCCATGATCTGCAGGCCACAGAGGGGCAGGTGTGTTAAGATTAGGCCTCCTCTCCCTCTTGTAGCTCTTTGGACCATGAATGGGGACACCTGTCCTAGGGCAGCTCATTCAAAGGATGGTCCATGTCTGCTTCAAAATGACAAGCTGGGCCATCAGGTGATCTTGCATTCTGAACTGAGAAATACTAAGTGAGAAAGGGACTTAGCAGCAGGTACGGAACCTGAGAGAATATTCCATGTGATACCACAAAGGAAGAGGCCAGGCGGGAGTCAGGAGGGGGCAGAAGCCAGAGGGACCGAGGTACCACAGAGGGAGGAGATAGGCTGGAATCACTCTTGGTCCTGAGAGTCGGCCCAGTGCAGACCTGAATTAGAGAAACCTTCACAATAAACCTTTTTTTAAATTGAACTTATTGGGGTGACAGTGGTTAATACAGTTACAAAGGTTTCAGTTCTGTAACACATCATCTGTATGTCGTATTGTGTGCCCCCCACAGTCAAGTCTCCTCCTGTCACCGTTTGTCCTCTCCATACCCTGTTCTACCTCTCCTCACTCCCCTTCCCCTCTGGTCGTCACCACACGGTTGTCTGTGTGTATGGGTTTTTGTTTTTGTTTTTGCTTAATCCCTTCACATTTTCCCCCAACTTCCCCTCTGTCCTGACGGCTATGACGTGAGCAGGCTTGAGTGAGGTGGTGGTTCTTAACTATTAAAACCGCCCACTACATTGGTCAGCGCACAGAAGTTTCACAAAGGGTCTCCACAAGCTCCACAAGACAGGGCCACCACACCCAGGTTCTTCACCATCATGTCCCCAGCACCTCACAGCGTGACAAGCAGGGACTAGAATTAATAAATTTTTGTAATAAGTATACACTTTAGTAACTAACAATTACTGAATTTTCTTAGATTTTAGTTCTGTCATTTACTTTTAGTATAAATATACCAAAACCACATTGTGTATGCCTATAAGAAGGCTCTTCTTAAAGGCCATGAAGAAATTTGCAATCAATATTGATCAAATGAACTGTTTTCACAGGCTGGCTTCACAGGTGCTTGTCTAGGTGAAAAGGTTACCAGAATAGGCCTTTAATGAAGTATGAATTTTCTTTAAAAAAAAAGCAAGCACCATTCCAGAACCTATCTTTTGGTTGAAGGAATCTGCTTTCTTGTAATTACGTTGTCACAGACGTGTCATGAGGAAGGTGGACAGATCCTGACCCTTGTCTGCACAGACAGAGCGTCAGTTCCTCCATTCTTTCTGAGCGCCTCTCGTGATGGACTTACGCTGGCTACCTGCTGCTGTCTTTCTTGCCTTGCCTTTTAGTGTTTCTGAAAGAGAAATAAGTAGGACATGGTGTTTGTGGTCAAGGAAACCTGCTGTTTGTGGCAATGCTACTTCTTCAGAGTAGAATAGTTTATAGCCAGAGGCAGTGGCATTGACCCCAGAGGCTCATGCTCATTACCACACAGACCGGGACCTGTCACCGGCCACTCCTGTGGAGTGCGCAGGGTTTACAAGGGAGGTCTCACAACATTAAGCATAACTTTATCCCCCACTTCCTTTATGGGAGAACAATTGGCATATGACTTGAGATGATCTAAAGTGATCTGTAGAAAATATATAAAATTAGGTAACATGTATGGCTAAAATCTGAACAGAAACATAGTTGGAACAACTGTTTTCTTAAACATATGTACAATGCCACTTAAGATTTTATTGCCATTGTGCAGGAGAAAGATTTAAAATCAAATGGATGTGAACAGAACAGAGACCAAAAGTGTGCGAAGACGATTGTGAGTGAGGGTCACTTGCGCTCTGAGGGTTCTCGAACTGACACAGACCCTCACTGTTCTCGAACATGCACGTGCTTCCAGTTGGAACACAGAACTGCGTGTGATGGCTCTGTACCACTTGTTTCCGGTATTGCTTCTTCCAGAAAATGTAGGACTTACTCTCCGAAATGTCTAGGACTGTTTTCTCCATTTTGAGGTGGAGTGACTTAACCCATGGTTGTAGAGCTAGTAAAGAAACCAGTTACACCCTCGTTATGTTATTCTTCTCACTCAGTTACACTGTCTTTCTTAACAGTTGAGGCAAAGAAAATATAAAGGTAATTGGTTGTGAGCTCTTTTTTCCTCTTGTAAAAACTAATCTTAATGTGACCCAGAAGGGAAGAAAGAAATAGCAGGATCAATGTCTGAATATATTTTAAGTGAAAAGCAAAATATTAACCTTAAGTTACATCATAGATGCCTACAAAGCAGGCTTGAAAGTTTTAATAGGATGATTCTAAAATAAAAGCAGTATACATTCATCTCTGCTATGCCTCAGATGTGTGGTTGCCCTTAGGGATTCCAACTTAGAACCATCTTCTGTGGAAATTCAAGAAATTAAATCCACTGGGAATACCAGTAAATATGAATCAGCACTAAGGTAATTATTTAGGTTAACATTGGTTGACAGACTTAAAGAGCTACCATTTGATCAAGACCTGTGAAATCCATGCTTACAAGTTGACATCTCAGATTGAAAGGATAAT
Source organism: Carollia perspicillata (assembly GCA_004027735.1). Classification (NCBI taxonomy): domain Eukaryota; kingdom Metazoa; phylum Chordata; class Mammalia; order Chiroptera; family Phyllostomidae; genus Carollia; species Carollia perspicillata. Next base: position 3,665 of record PVKM010018413.1, read on the forward strand.
CATTGATTGAGGCAGTCTGGGAAATGCACAGATACAAAAATGGCAAGTCAAAACCCGAATGGCAAATAGCCATCAATCTTTGTTTGGAAGGAAAAATAAAAATGTATGCCAGCAGGGAGTGAGAAATGGTTGAAGGAGCTGTATGGGCTGTGAGAGAACAGGCTTCCGTTGCAGGTGAAAGATGGGAGTGGCAGGCAGAGGTGTCACGTGTGTGAGAAGGGCTAGCACTTATCCTTGACCTCCAGCAGCTGAAACTAGAACCAGCGAGTGGGATGTTCAAGGAGACCAACTTGTGGTGAAAATGGACTGGGCTGCTTTGGGAGAGTCGGGGCTCAGTGCATTTGCTTGATACACAGAGAAGCCAAAGAACCACCATTCAGAATGATCCCAGAAGGGACACTGGCACGCAAGTGGCAAATGGCTTGGATCTCTTAGCTACCACATTGGTTTATACTTCCCTGTGTTCACAAGCCTTTAAATCCTGTCTTGCTATATTTTGAATCTGAATGATTAGTACAATTCATATGATCCTTTCCTCTGCGCCTGAATTATTTTCTCGTGTATTGTTCCAGAGTGTGTGAAGGTGAAAATTTTATACGGGGCTGCCTTCATCTAGCATGTGCTTTGTTCAGTTTGTGAGCGTCACTGTTGCCAGTTACATTCCTGTTGTTGGTGTTGCATTCTTTGAGAAGACTCTTTTTAAACATTTGCTAGCAGAGGAGTAACACAGATTCACCTCTGTGGCTCTGTATTTTGGATCAGAAAAAATACAAGTTTTTGACTTACCACAGTCTAAATTCATGGGTAAATATTTTCAATGTTAGAATCATTGTCCTGTGTAAGTGTTCGCCTAACAAGCTAAGAAAATAACTGTGCAAACGAAAATGCAACTACTCAGGTTGCCCCTAGTTTGCAAAAGCCAAATGATTCTGATTTAAGGTGTCCCCTACAAAGTCAGCGGTGTTGCTTCGGCGCCATGAGCCTTACATCTCTGGACCCGGAGTAGGTAGTAGTAGTTAATAAAAAGCTCAGCAGTATTTTTCCCAGACCAAGTCATCATGCTGTACGCTATAATTTTATTCTTGGAAGCATAAAGAGTGTTTACAATATGGTGTCTTCCTAGGATCAGAATGGAGAAAAAAAAATGGAAAAATGTCCAAACATCTTTGCATGGCAATGATGGCATTACTGGTGTGTTTAATAAAACCTTTATTGGTACATTTTCCGGTGTGGTGGCATTGGCAGAAGCGGTCCCCCTTTGGATTTGGAACTCAGCAGCTGATGAAATACAGTAAACATTAATTTGGAATGGGCTGCCAGTTTTGGAAAGCCAGGTGACATTTTATTATATTTGTACCGAGCAGGGGCTATGTCCCATACTGCTGTAGCTTCCGCTGTCAGAGGCTTAGCTGGCATTATGGAAAAAAAATGGCAGGCCTGAGAATCTTATCCCCTGAAATGAAAGTCGAATGCCAAATTGAAATTCCTGTAGGATTTCCGATAGCAATGGGGGAATTGAGAAGCCCACAATTAAGCATATGGGCATTAAGATAATTGTCAGATCTGTTGGCGGACATGATAGAAGACAGATGGGTACGAATCAGTGCGCTCCGCTGCAGCACCCTGGGAGACGATTTGACGTTTTACCTGCCTGAGCTCCTCTGCCATGTTTGTCAGGAATGTACAGCGCGGCATCTTACAGAGCTAAGTGTTTTGCAGGGCTCTATAGGTGTACGTGCGGTCCTTCAGCGCCCTCTAGTGAAATGCGTTTGGGAGTTTTGTTTTTCAAAGGCCAGCCTTCCTCAGGTCCTCGCTCCCCCAGGAAATAGCTGTCTCACCGCTGGTCCCCACTAAACTCCACGGTTCCTCTCACCCTGCAGGTTGGGGCCCATCGTGAAGATGGCGTGGCCCTCAGAGGCAGCCATTCTCTTGTGCCAAACCAGGTTCCGGTTCCGCAGCTTCCTGTCCAGTCTGCCACTTCCCCGGATTTGAACCCACCCCAGGACCCTTACAGAGGTAGGTCCACCTCCGAGGGCACTTCCGACCTCACTCGAACAACAATGGGGCTGGTGTTGATCCCCATCTTACTTGGCATGCACCCTCAGGAAGCACTGGCAGACAACCAAGAATCAAATGCTGTACAAAAATGGCAAGTAAATGGGAAAGCATTTAGAAGATAGCCGGCAAATTGTGTTTCTTCAGTAGCTGTTTTCTCAAACATCCTCTGAAATCCTGGTACTATTTCAGCAGGGAATGAGACAACAGACTGATAAGAGGAAATTTTATTTTAGCTATTTCCACATTTTACTCATACAGGTTCTCTAATGCGGTTAGTTGTAGCCTGAAAATGAGATTTCCAAATGAATAGGAAGGAAGGACATTGTTTTTGTTGTTGAAGATTGAAGGAAATATAGGTACGTAAAAAAAAAATGGAACTCGGACGATTTTCAGTGGTGAGTCATCCAGGCCTGTAAGGACCGCCTCCTACCACTGCCTGTAAAGGGCTTCTTTGACTCCAGGATGCGGTACTATTGAGGCAAGGCCAGGGTGCCCTGCTCCCTGTGGGACTGACCAGGTGACAAGGGGACAAATAACATCTTCTCATTCCCCTCACATGTAGAATAAAAACGATAACACTAACACAGGAATGTGTATAAGTGTTCTTTTACATCGTACCAATCTGAGTGTTAATTATATACGGGTATGCCTCCCCACTTTTATTTGAATAGTAATAAGGTGGCAGATCTTTTAACAAGCCTTTGGTTTTTCCTTCTCTGACCTAGATCAGTGCTCCTTAAACTTGAAGCATGGCCTGTGGGTCTTGAACAAATGCAGGTTCTGATTCAGTAGGTGTGCGATTCTGCACTTCTAATGGGCTCCCAGGTGGTAAGCAGGCTCCTGGCCCATGGACCCAATTTTGAAGGAGAAGGTTCTAGACCACACAGATTACAAATACAGAGTAACACTCGATGTGCTTCTACCTGAGCAACAAATGATTATACTACAGTCGAGTTTTAAACTGTATTGTGATCTTGAAACTTGGGCAGTGAGAAAGCTAGAAATTTCTTCTTTGAGCAGCTTTCATCTTTCCATATGCACCATTTTTTAAACGCTGATTATTCTGGGAGGATAAGAGAAGACTAATTTCAGTATATCATTAGGGTACCTATTGAAGCCTTGACTGCACATAGTTAGCGTACTCCCTGGGAATTATATTTTAAGGACATTTTTCTATTAAATCATTGCATATGGAAGAAACTCAATATAATAGCTGATATTTACTTGGGTTCTTAATCAGAACATTGAGGTGTGTGATTTTCATGATTATGATTTTCATTGCAATTAAGTTGATGTTTTGTAGACAGTGAAATTACCATCTACTCCAAAAGATTGCAAAATAGAATTTAACCTCAGAGCCAATGAAGAGAAAACTTGGTTCCGCAGGTGCGTTTTTGAAACTTCGCCAGGTAGCACACACACACACACACACAAAGGCCAGAAGGATCACAGTTCAGCAGTGTGAGTTGTGTGGCTGGCAGCTCCACAGTCTGGGCTGCGTGTGCTTGTGCGTCGAGTCTTCGGTGGAAATGCCACCCGGTCTTGGTCTTCCCGCAGGCATGCCACCAGGACTGCAGGGACAGAGCGTCTCCTCCGGCAGCTCTGAGATCAAATCCGACGACGAGGGCGATGAGAACCTGCAAGACACGAAATCTTCCGAGGACAAGAAACTAGACGACGACAAGAAGGATATCAAATCAATTACTAGGTCAAGATCTAGGTAACAGTATATAATACTGTCGCTTCATTTAATTCCTTTATTGGACTTTGATGAAGTGAACAGAACAGGAAGAAACTATTCAGTTTTTTCCTGGCAGGTAAAATGAGAACTAAAGGCCCATGCCTAGAGGTACTGGCGTATCGTTTCAGATACTGCCTGTACTCTAGTGATGCCTGCAAAGTCTTTGCATTTGTGAATTTGGACCCAATGCTAATTACACAGAGTATGAGCAATTGGTAACTGATACTTATTCTACAAATTTGGTCAGAAATGTTCTTTCTAAAATCTTTTTAAAAAGAGAAATTTGTGATATTGAAAACTCAATTGATATATATGCAACTGTAATGTTTTTCTTACGTTGAAAGAGGGACAATACTGACTTATCCTAAGGATGTTGATGTATATATATAAGAGCGACACCTAAATTGCTAATTGTTTTTCTCCTGATACTCCCGCTTATAGAAAATACAGCAGCAGGAAATGGCTTCTGGTTGGCTTTCTTAAATACAGCATTCAGTATCTTTAAATTAGAACCTCTGCCTTTGAGCTTTAACTGCAATCTGATAATCTGATGGTTTTGAATACCATGCCGCCCATATTGTCTATGTCAAGTCCATGGGATCGTTTAGATTTGCAAATTAAGTGTGCTCAGACTATACCTCCTTTTTATTTATGTTTTTAAGAAAGATTTTTAAAAATTGGTTTTAGGGAGAGAGGAAAAGGGGGAGAGGAGAGAGAGGCATCAGCTGTGATTCCACTGATTTGTGCACTCGCGGGTGCTTCTCGGATGTGCCCTGACGGGAGACGGACCCTGCGACCTCAGCCTGTGGGGTGACTCACTGGCACACTGAGCTACCCTGCCAGGGCCGCGTATGCCTTCCTTGTAAAGGCTGTTGTTCTCAGAGTTGTATCTAGTGCCCCGCAGGAATTAAGAACGTGCCACCTTTTCATATTGCCTTTGTAATTATTAACATAAATTTTATTACATGACCTGCCACAAGTGCCAAAACTGCCGAAAGCTTCGAGCTTATACCTTTCACCCTCGCCGCAGTGTCCCGACTCTCGGCCATATTTTTAAAGAGATCTGAGGAGGGGCTTTCACATGCTCACCATCTCCTCTGTTAGTTCTGGGGTCACTTAAGTAGTGGCCGTAACATACGCATATTAATGGATCAGTGGAACCTTTACAGTTGCAGTACAACATTTTAACTTGTTAAGAACCTTCTTATTTTGAAAGGTCACTCTTGTGACATTTACTTATGCCTCCAAAACCGTGTGGTAAGGCAGTGCTTTTCAAATCCAGGCAGTTTTATTTACACAACCAATTCTAATTGGTTATTAGCCTGAATACCTCTGGAAAACAATTCTCATTTTCTGGCCCACTCTGTGAAAGGCTTGGCACATGTTTGGTATACAAAAATATTACCTCTGAGTTTTAACTTCAGGACGGGCCTAGCAGAAACTTGACTCTGTTCTTTTTTCACGTATCACATCTTATAGTGGAATGTGGACGTGAATGAACAGTTACCTTAACTTCCTTGGCATCGGCAGAGGTCACGGGTGAGGGAGAGAAGGATCAGCAGAGGCAGTCAGGAGGATCAGATGGCACAGCCTTTTCCGGCAGGTTCCGCTCGGCTGTGTGTGCGCTAGCACGCCTCTACAGCAGGCAGTCCCATCTGGAAGAGCGGTTAACCTTTGGGGAGACGAGCTTACAGCGTCTTCCTTGGTTGTCTCCCTCCTCCCCTCCCGTACACGTGCTCTGGGCTTACGTAGGTCATCTTTCTGCGCTGCATGTGCTTACGACCCAGGAGTGTCACTTCCGTTTCCGATTGATTGGAGCTCCTCAACCATAGCTGATCCTTATTGCGATTTGGAAGCTACCCAGAGACTCTCCGAAGTAGAAGATTTAGAGCCCTATACCTAAGCCAACTTCATTAGGCGTACATTGAATGGGCTAGATAACTTCCCACACATTCTGCAGCTCCAGAGTGTTGTGACTCACATCTTTTCCTGTGACCATTTCGGACTCACGGAATTTTAAAGTAGAGGTCAGCCTTCATGGTTCTTTAGGTCAATGATTAAATCTCCAGGTTGATGTCCTTGCAGATGGTCGCCTTCCTTATTGTTCCTTGTGATGGAGAACCTTTTGCTTTTGGTGAAGTGTGTTTTTCATCTCACTCATACCCCAAAACTCTCATGCTCATATTAAATCAAACTGTTCCACTCTGAGTTTTTCTGTCTATTCCGCCTTCCTGAAACAAGACGTCTCCCACGCTGCTTTTTTACATAATCGCCCATGAAAAATCTGAAGCCCTGATTCCGTGAAACCTTCCTTATATGATGCCCTTTCCAGATGGCTCATCAGCCTATCTGCCCTCCATTCAAAAGTTTCTCCTAATTTGTCGGCATGACACCCACAAACAGAAGTGATCTCACCTTTCCAGACTTGGCGGGGTCCAACCATGCCTTTTGTATGAATCGCATAATATTCCTGTTCTCACAATCAGAGATTAGCTTTTTGGCTTCATTTTTGACTCACAATGAGTCAAAAGATCTAACCGGTAGATCTTCGGTTTCTGTTTTGTTTGTTTTACAGCACTCATGTCAACTCGGGCTTCCCCTAACTTGTTTGTGGGATCACAAACATCCATAATGTTAAAGGCCATGGAAATCATGTTTTTCTAGTCTTGTTATTTCATCCATGGAGAAAACGTGACTCAGATACATTCAGTAGAGTGACCACGCCTTTAACGCAAATTAGTGGCAAGACCTGGAGAACAGTCTTCATTCCCATCGCTCTGGTGTCTTCAACACAGGACCCTCTTCTTAATCCTGTTTAGCAGCACCATATTAATTTTGACCTATCAAAATGTTTTCACGGTCACTTACTTCCCTTAAGTTGCAGATGTCACAGTACGGAAGTTTAAAAAAACAAAGCAGCTTCCGTCTAAAATCATTTCTGAATGGTGGTCCTGCAGTGTGGCTTCAGCCGAAGCTCACCATGGCCTGCCCTGCAGTGTGCAGCCTCTTGTCCTCCTGCCGTAGGATGGGCACACGCCGGGCGCCAACTTTAACCTCTTCCGTTTGCTTTGGGTTTATCACCTAGGGACTGTGACGGCCATCTAAAGCAAGCCCAGGCTCAGGTGCCTGTAAAATTCTACCGAGGACAAGAGCGTGAGACGGAAGAAAACAAAAAGTAGTTTGGACACCTTCCTTTTCCCCACACCATTAGAAAATGTCGCATCCCTTTTGTCCCACAGCAATAATGACGACGAGGACCTGACCCCGGAGCAGAAGGCAGAGCGCGAGAAGGAGCGGAGGATGGCCAACAATGCCCGCGAGCGCCTGCGGGTCCGCGACATCAACGAGGCTTTCAAGGAGCTCGGCCGCATGGTGCAGCTCCACCTCAAGAGCGACAAGCCCCAGACCAAGCTCCTGATCCTGCACCAGGCCGTGGCTGTCATCCTCAGCCTGGAGCAGCAGGTCCGAGGTCAGTACCCGTTGGCGGCTCCTCTCTGAAGCCACAGTCTCACCGAGCGGGCGGGGGGCCCTGATGGGCACGCCTGCCTTGGGCAGGAGCTGATGGGAGACTATAAAGCATCATTCAGAATGATTACGTCCATGGCGGACCATGTCTGAATCTATACGGCAGGTCCCCTTTCTCCTGTAGTTAAGTTACAGGCTTCTTCACAACTGAGACCGCGTTACGACGCTTCCCTGTGCACTGTCGGTCACCGGAGCGTAGTTTATTTGCTCCCCAACTTTATTATACTGTAAAGTGGCTCTGCAGGTGCCCCATGCAGTCCACCTTCTACTAGTGCCTGAGCAACAGAGTGTCCACAGTGCACGCTTCCTGACCGGTCTCCGTTCTGTCGCACAAAAGCTGAGCAAAGGGCCATCAGCACAGCACCCACCGCCTCTGCCAGCTGCCCTGACACTCACCCAGTGCTCTGCGCTTCTCTTCCACAGAAAGGAATCTAAATCCGAAAGCCGCGTGTCTGAAGAGAAGGGAGGAAGAGAAGGTGTCATCAGAGCCTCCCCCGCTGTCCTTGGCGGGCCCCCACCCCGGAATGGGAGACGCGTCGAATCACATGGGACAGATGTGAAGGGCAAGTGTGCTTCCAGCCGCCTCTGCAGTCTCCCCTTTGTCAGTCCCACCGGGGCCCGGCCAGAACAGCCGTGCTTCCCCCAGATTGACAGATTCGCCCCTTAAAAAAAAAGAATTTGTAAATAAAACATTTACTGGTTCCGTTATAAATATATTAACTAATTTTCCTTTTTTTTTTTTCCTTCTCAGGTCCAAGTTGCCACATTGCTTCATTAATACAAGAGACCACTTCCTTAACAGCTGTATTATCTTAAGCCCACATAAACACTTCTCCTTAACCCCCTTTTTTGTAATATAAGACAAGTCTGAGTAGTTACGAATCGCAGACGCAAGAGGTTTCAGCATTCCCAATTATCAAAAAACCGAAAAACAAACAAAAAAAAAGAAAGAAAAAAAGTGCAACTTGAGGGATGACTCTCTTTAACATATCATTCAGAATGTGCAAAGCAGCGTGTGCAGGCTGGGACGCAGCCCGGAGACTGAATGGCAATCTTTCCACACTGTGGAACAATGCATTTGTGCCTAAACTTCTTTTGGAAAAAAAAATATAATTAATTTGTAAGTCTGAAAAAAATATTTAATTTAAAAATTGTAAACTTGCAATAATGAAAAAGTGTACTTCTGAAGAAAACTACATGAACGTTTTTGTTGGTATTCAAGTCAGCTAGTGTTTATAATTACCGGGTAGTGAGTAAGGGAAGCTCGGCTGCCCTCGTAACAAAACCAGCAAACGTCCTGATGACAGCGAAGTGATGACATTAGCCATTCCTTAGGGTAGGAGGAACAGATGGATCTTATAGACCTATGACAAATATATATATAAATATATATATAAATATATATTAAAAATTTAGTGACTATGGTAAGCTTTTGTTCATTTGTTTCAGACTTTTTTCTCCTGTAAAAAAAAATAGTACCGATTAACTTTTTTAAAAGAAAGATTTTACTGTAAATATGGATTTTTTTTTTGGTCTTATTTCTGTCCCTTCTTCCTGGTTTGTTATTGTAACCTGTAGTGCCAACTCTGCTTCCGGAGGGGTAGTGCAGGATGAAATGCTGACCCTAATGTTGCTTTCATTCATAAATAAGTAGAAAGTTGTTTCTCCAGTCTTTTGGGAACACAGGACTTAAAAGTCACATCATGTGTAGATATTACAAGCAGCATTACTAAGACATGGCAAAAAAGAGTTTGTCTGAATTGTAATGTTGCATTTGTGACCCTATTCTGGGATTTTCAGAGGTACAAGGTTAGAATGCTACAATGTTACCACTGTGCCTTCCAATGTTTATATCATCGGAAACATAACATAATCAAAGTGGCTGTGATTTAACAAAATGATTAAAGTGTTACCTACATGTGTAGCCGAAGTAGTGTGCAGTGAGGCGTTTCTGAATACATGGTCAGATTTTTGGAAAAAAACAAAAACAAAAAAACAAGTAAAGTTCAAAAACCATCAAATGAGAAAATTGCAAGTAGTGTGACAGAGCTGATTGATTTTGTTGCTTTCTTGATTTTTTTTTTCAAAATGGGTTTACTAAGATGTAGATGACTTAACTGCCTCCTCCTCCGTCTGAAAAATGCCAATATTCAATCATCATGCAGCATTATACCAAGCCTTACACGTCCTAAAGCATTAAGTTGCACTTTCTTGAGGAGGGGCAGTGCAGTATTTCTCTGGCCAGTATGAATGAGGTTTATACTTAACCTATTTGACAGAAGCATGGATCGAGCTATGGCACAGCAGCCCATCAGATAGCGAGCTTTGACGTCTGGGCACAACTGAACCAACTTCCATCGTGAATCTTTATAATGATTGACTTTGGTGTATAGTGCAGTAAACACATAGTGCTCCTAGTTAAGTATTTGTCAGCATCCTTTTGTCTCTAAGTCGTTTCTATTTTACAGCCACACAATCTTGGCATGTATTAAGGAAAAAAAATCCCTGTTCAAGTAGTTTTTTCCACCTATCAGCACTGAGTAAATGCCATAAATCCATCAAAATGGTCTAAATGTTCCATCTGTTCTCCTGTTTTGCCAGTTATATAGTAATGAAATACATTTGTAAATTTTATGCAACAAATGGCAAACGTATCATTATTTTGAAATTGTGTATGTAAAAGTTATATTTTTACACGTAGACTCTTGTTATTATGTGTTTTAATACATTGTATTGGTTTTTGTTTTTTTTTAACTGTGGTTTAAAAATGTCTCATTTAAATGAAATAGTGAGCTACAAGAATCTGAATTTTATGTTCATTTCTGAAAATGTAAGAACAAATAAGATAGTTACCACGTGGTCATCTTTTACAAACCCATAAACATTTTGATTAGCTGTGTGTGTGTGTGTGTGTGTGTGTGTGTGTGTGTGTGTGTGTGTGTGTGTGTGTTGAAAACTGTAAATATGTTCAGTAGTGATAAAACTAAAATACTTTGATTTGTTGATAAGTTCCTAAAATGTGGAGGTGGATTAAAACCTTAGGAGAATAGCAGAAATCAAACTTCATAAAAGTTACGCTGAGGCTTCCCTCTGAAACGCACGAACAAAGGCTCACAGAAGGGCGTGGAAGACAAGACTGTGTACGTTCCCCTCCTCTTGAGTAGTGATGGAAACCATGTGTGCGTGTTCCCTCAGTCTGTAAAGATTTCCTCTCAGTGGTACATTCTGCACTCATTTTGTACAGTCTACCAAGGCGGGTATCCCTAGGAACAATATTGTATAGGAAGCAGGCATACTTCGATCACATTCAGGACAAGTGTACAGAAGAAAATACGCTGTTTACTCTTTAGGGAACTGGAAACACTCCCTCCCTTGATGTACATGTTGAGAAGGGCACTTTTGATACATGTTATCATACAGGTGCTTCATAGAGGTGATGTAAGGTTTTTCAAATCTGTAGGCAAAGCAAAAAATTAAATTGTAGTTGTTTGATTATTTTTTAAATTGGTGCTTTACATTTTGTTCTCACTAAAACAGAGTAAAAGCTGCAACTTACTGTTCACCAGCTTTGATGTATTCATTACTCAGTAATGTAATACCTCCATTGTTGTGTTCCCTTTGGAAAGAAGCGAGAAACTTGCTAACAGCCACCAAAAGCTGCTCACTGCTTTGTGCTTGGTGGAGAAACATGATCTGCACCTACCTGTATCGATTGGGTTGTATCCCCATTTTCAAAAAAAAAAAAACAAAAACAGAAAAAGATGAAAGGGAATGTGGCCTTTTAGTGTGTTTTTTTTTTCCCCTCGTTGTTTTGTGAATTGTCAAACCCAGGTAAGATATTGGTATCCTGCGCTGGATTTGCAGAATGACGTTTAGCAGAAGACAATTAGGAGCTATATAAAAATGTCATAGGGTCCATACTATGCTATATAGATGATGAAACATAGGCTGGGGATCTGTTTAAGAGACTTGGACATTCAAAGCAACTTAGAACAGTTGATCCACCTCCACATTCAAGTAATTTATGAATATGCAGAATAGGGATCTGTTCATCTAGAAAGTTTTACCATTTGTCTTCTGTGTAGCTGCAAGGAACACTAATGTTTATACAAACTGTCGGTCCACCCAGTAATGCAACTGGTTCTGATTCAGTCTTCCGATTCCTTTTTGTTCTTCGCTTTTTTCCTATTTCTTGATTTTTTTTTAATTTGTGCTCTTTATTTTGATGAGGGGTTCGGGGTTGGGGAGGGAGTTGAACCAACACTCGGGGTTAAGAGGATTTTCGTCTTGGATCCAACAGGCAGAATATGATCTGTGTCCAAAAGTGAACTTGAGTCAGGAATGCAACACTTTCAGCATAAACAAGCACAAACATTTAGTCTGCTGGCTGACTGGAAGCAAAAAAAAAAAAAAAAAGTCAAGATGGAATATGATGAATTCCAACACAATGGGGCACCAAGGCCGCTTGGCCTCTCGTTTTATTTTGCTTTGGTTCTGTTTGCTTTTCTTTAGAGACATGCGCTTTCTCATGGGACTTGAAGTGGACTCATCTTCGTGCAGTGCTGGTTTTGCCATCCTCATTTCAAGTATTATAGACATATGTAATGGTGAAAATATATGAACTGTGGCCTTTTTCATTCTTGTTACTTGTGATGCAATTAAGTGAAGATAAGAAAAAAAAAGCAGAGATTTACCATGTATCAGTGCCTGGCTTTTTGTTATAAAGCTTTGTTTGTCTAGTGCTCTTTTTGCTATAAAATAGACTGTAGTACACCCTAGTAAGAAAAAAAAAACTAAATTTAAAAATAAAAATATATTTGGCTTATTTTTCGTAGGAGCAATCCTTTTATACCATGAATATTACAAAAAAACTTGTCAGATTCTGAATATTTCTTCTTTGTAGATTTTTGGAATCATTATGAGTAAAAGTTTGTTACTTTATTTTACTATTTAAAAGATGTTATTTTACCATGTGTTACTGAGATGAAACTGTATGGTAGCTTTTTTTGTTTTTTGTTTTGTTTGTTTTTTTTTTTTAGTTGTAGGTCGCAGCGGGGAAATTTTTTGCGACTGTACACATAGCTGCAGCATTAAAAACTTTAAAAAATTGTTAAAAAAAGAAAAAAAGGGAAAATATTTCAAAAAAAAAGATGAACAGTTACACCTTGTTTTCAATGTGTGGCTGAGTGCCTCGATTTTTTCATGTTTTTGGTGTATTTCTGATTTGTAGAAGTGTCCAAACAGGTTGTGTGCTGGAGTTCCTTCAAGACAAAAACAAACCCAGCTCGGCTGAGGCCACCACTACCTGTTTCCCATCTGTAGTTATTCGATGAAGTCATGTACATGACCGTTCTGTAGCAATAAATGTGCCATTTTGATAAACTGTTTCTGACACTTATTTCACTTCATTTGGCATTGTCCCTGTAACTCTGATTCTCTTCTGTAAGTCAAAGCCACGTCTATATTTCGTTTTCCAAGTGTTGGAGGTATTGACAGCTTAACAAACAAAACATACAAAAAAATCACAAAAACAAATTGAAAAGCAAAGCACATGATTGACCAAGGAAGAGATGCCCTTAATGAAAATGGAACGGGATGCATGCAAAACACAAAGGAAACTGTCTAGAGGATTAACTAATTGAAGGAATAGAATTATCGTGCGTGTAACACTGCAGCTATGCATTTGAAGAGCTCGGAACTGCACCAGTGTTCTTGCTACTGCTGCAGCTTGCTAAGTCAAGTCAGCCTTAACCTTTCGGATCAGTTGGTCGGCTGTTTGGCAGGACCTTCGCAGCTAGATCTTTGCAGTCAAAAGTCTAAGGTTTATTTTGTATCACTTTGTTAAGAGCTGAATGTTGTTAACCGCAATTACTATTACACTGTATTTATACTTTCTCAAAAGATACCCACCCCGCTACTGCTGGTTGACCTCTTTTGACCCTTAATCCAGATGTAAACAACCAGATGGTTTTTGTCTAACTTGTACAAATGGACGTGTGTCACCTATTGTGGGAGGGAAAAATTGTACAGATGAAAACTATTCAGTGTTATGTACTGTAAGTTAATATTTTTGTAGAATGGACATCAATCTACTTTGCAAAACTTGGAGGCTGTTTCAACATTGCATTGTAGAAATGTACAGTAATGTATGCAATGGGAAGGGAAGCCCGAGGCAGATGAGTGCTTCGTAAGAGAATGTTCCAGTTGAATGCGTGGTGTCTGGGGGCTGTCTCCATTTTTGCTCTTGTATTCTTTCTTAATGGGGTTTAGTGGCTAGTTTACCTGAAGGAGAATGTCACAACACCATTTGGTTCACGTGTGAAGTGCCCTCCATAGCCAAATGTTGGATTTTTTTCTTTTTGGTTGGAATGTTTGCCGGTATTTAAATTTTATGAAATTTCCAAAGATTTTGGTTGATAACCCTTTTTTCTTCTAAATGATTTGAGATGTTCTTATGTTCCTACTGTGTGTTTTAAATATATACAAAAGAGCCACACGCCTTTAGTGTTTTAGTATTATATTTGATCCTGTAACCACTGCCGAGCAGGGGAGACGAGCTTGGGCAGCCCCTCAGGGGGTCTTCCATTGTCTATCAACACGTTTCATTGCGAAGGACCACATGAAACTCCGACTTTGGGTCATTTGTCAAAGGGAAGTTAAATTGCTCGAGAAATTAAAATATCCCAAAGTTAAGAGGATCTAGATTATGTTGGAAACGAAGAACATCCAAAGAGGTGTGAAATGGGGGCTTAGTTTTATTCTTATAACTGGGTTCATTCATATGACACCGAGAGAAATTTTTATCCCGGGCTTTAATTATAGACCACCATCCTCGGAGCTAACAGCCTGAGACTGGGAGTGAGCCACTTTAGAGGAGAGCTTGGAAACAAAAGGAACTAGTGCGCTGCTTACATTCAAATCACCCAGGGCCCTGCATTCAAAGTGCGCTTGGGACCCTCGACGCTCTGCTGGCTGGAAGGTCGCATGTCCAGTTAGGCGAGCTCCAGCTTCAAACTAGGTATGCGTGCACCTGCCGTGAGAAACAGCCGGGACTAGAAGGGCACGAAGAGCCAGTCACCTTGGTATTCCTGAGAGGTCCTTTCCTTTGAGGTGGTTCGATGAACAAGTGTGGCCGCAAAGTCTCCAGAAAAGGAAGGCTCCCTGCCACAGCCGGGAGAAAACACCAGTGACAAGCCTGAGTGCTTTGAGGTGCAGCCCTGGAAATGTGTTGGGTCACAACAGTGCAATCAACCAGCCAGCCGTTATCTGGGTACTTTTGTTGAGTGCCAGACCTTCCAGTTACTGAATCTTTACCTAAATATAGTATCTTGTAGTTGAGGCTTTTTGCCATCGGGGCGGGGGGGTGAGTGGTGCACACTGAAAGCCGTGCTGCTGAACATTATTTAGCTGTGGACCCTCGGAAGGTGAATGAAACCACTCCATAGAAGTTCTGTACGTACTTTGTTGTAGATGAGCCCTTGTACATGAATGTCGCGTTCAGCTTCATGGAGTTGATGAATCTCTCTAGAGTCTAGGCACAGACACTTGTTCACAGATCCTGGGCTGAGAAAATGTGATACAAGTTAACGAAAGCTTCAGTGCTTGAAAAAAGGTGGTGAGCCATGCCCTCTCCCGTGACCGAGGGGCTGAGCCTACCCAGACCTGGACTGCTGTCTGGCTTAAGAGGGTAAAAGAAAGACCCTTTGTGCAACACTGAAAATAATACAGTCCTCGATCACATCTGTTCCACTATATTTAGAAGTCAAATGGCTTTGGCTTTGGCATGAAGATCCTTGTAAGAGGAAGCAGAAACTTGCCAAGTGCAAAGTGAAAACGCTCATGCAGAATCAGACCTGCTGGTTTGAGGGTTTTGACGGTAACCAGCCCCTGGGTGAGGAACTCTCATTTTTCAGCAAAGATGACAAATTTTTGAAAATAGAACAACTCGTGTAAGGACCTATTTCACTGATTTTTGTTTGAGTCAGGTGGGGCCGTTTCAAAGGTGAGGAAACGAGGGCCAGGTGACATGCTCGAGTCAGAGCTGACACAAGTAGCTTGTGCCCTGACTCTGCGCCCAGGCGTCACTGCGCTGGCCGCCTCTCCCAGATGACCAGTCTGGCTTCACATTTTTTACCCTCACCCAAAAACATGTTTTTACTGATTTTAGTGACAGAGAAAAACATCAGTCTGTTGCCTCTGTACATGCCCCAACTAGGGATCGAACCCTAAACCCTGTGCCCTGACCGAAAGTCAAACCCACAATCTTTGGTGCACAGGATGGAGCTCTGACCAATGGAGCCACCCAGCCAGGGCTGGCTTCACATTTTAACCCCTCTTTGCCCCCACCCCAGCTGCATCTAGGTCCATATTTTGCTCTGTTTTTATCTTTGCTGCTGTCTTTTAATGGCTATTTTACAGAAGAGTTTCTAAACTTCTCTGCAGTTCTCATTTTCATTCTTTTTCTACAAATTGTTAGGATATAACTAGATGTGAGAATGTTCATGCAATATGAGACTGCTAGCCAAACTAAAATTTGCACTCTGGCCCACTTTTTCTAAAATAAACTTTCTATTCTGAAATAATTTTAGATTTGCAGAAAAGTTGCAAAGATAATACATAATGTTCCTACATACCCTTTACCCAGCCTCCTCTAAGGGTAAAATATTACATAACCACGGTACAGGTGTCAAAACTAAGATTTGACATTGCTACTTTATATCTGAGCTTCCCCAGTTTCCCACCGGTATCCCTTTCCTGTTCCAGAATTGAATCCAGGATCCTCTCTTGCTGTGGTCTGACCCACTTTGAGGTGGAGTGTGAGCACAGCCGTGGGGTTGGAGTCCGCCCGGTATCCCGTGGTCTTGGGCTCACTGAAGTCAATTTGCCCCCTGACTAACCTATAGTAAACAATTGACTGGCTCGCCTGCTCCACTTCCTCCCACTGACTGCCTTCTCTCAAAGATCTTGGATGACAGGTGTTGAACAGCAAGGAAAAGGCAGGAAGTGACAGAAATATCGAGGGGGGAAACCTACAGCACCCATAAACTGAATAGTTTAAATAGGGGGTCACACGTGGTTCATCAGTGACTTCCCTACTGGGTCTGGTGAGGTCAGAGTCCTGGGGAGGTACAAGGGAACAGTCCCTACCTTGAAGAAGTTAAGTTGGAAGACAACACGAACCTGTATGATCAAAAGTAATTGCCGCCCAGCAGGAGCCAGCTAGGCTAGGGAGTGGAGAGAGGCACGGGGCAGGTTCTAGAGCCAACAGGACATTTGTTAGAGTGATCATGAGGGGTGGTGTGTTCCAACGGGCAGAGCAGGTAATGGATTTAAAACAACAGCACTGCTTCGGGCACTGTTAGGAAGTAAACTTGTAGGAACGGGTTTGGTAGCTTATAAAAGTACGTTTTTCCAATTGCCATTTCCTTCCAAGCTCCCAAGCAATATCTGGAAACTCATAGCTGACCTTTTTGGTCCACAGACTTATTCGGGGCTCATGTCTGCAGAGCCCTGAGGGTGTGGAGCCGTGGAAGCAACTGTACCCTTTGCTTTGATGTCAAAGGAGCTGAAGGAGACCCCCAGCCAGAGCGAGCAGCTGCATCTCCACAGTCCTCTCTTCTCTGACCTCCTCCCTCCCTGCCCGAGAACCCTTTGCAATATGCCAGCCAGCATGTCAGCACCATGCCACTCTTGCCCTCCAGAAGCCCACCACCCAAGGGCATGTGTAAGCGACTGAAACAGAACCCACAGAACTAATGGGGCTGTAGAGTCTACAGTGAGGAGTTCCAGGGTGTGGTTGAGAACCACGAGGATGCTGGGCTCTCAGACCCGGACGGACGGAGGGAAAGGACTCAGTATGGGGAGCTGCCCTGAAGGACGAGATAAGCTGTGAGGATGGAAAGGATGCAGAGGGGAGGCCAGGGCACGCTGGTTGGTGGGAGTGCAGGGCGTGTCAGGAGTGGGTGCACAGGGTTGGTAAGCAAAGGATGCCCGGATGGGCACAGCCTGTGGGGTGAGGTAATGCTATCATTACTGTCTCATTCATTCCTACCAGGCCTTGTTCTAAAAGGCTTTGGAGATCACATGGACAACCTCTAATATGAGCAAGGCGAGAAACGCTTTCCTGCCCAGTAACATGATATAAGCTAGCTGGTCAGGGCCTTAACCTCTTAATACCTTGAGTAAGACATATGCTATTAAATAAGCCACTAAGCCTCACTCCTTACCCTCTATCTGTGAAGCGGGGCTAGTACCTACATCTAGGAGTCTATGTGGCATGCTTCGTACAATATCGACACCTAGAAGATTGCACATTACACAGAAACCAAATGACAGGTAGATATTTATACATCTATGCTCGAATCATGGGCAGTACTGGCCTCTGTTCACAACCTCTTGCCCCCAGCTCCGCCCTCCATAGGCAGCAAGAGTCATCTGGATTATGGAGTGCATGTTCCCCAAGTCAACCATGACCCCATTTTTCTCTTGTATGCAGAGGAACTTCTACCTAGCGAGTGATAGAAAACTCTAACAGAAAGATATATCTTATAAGGAACATGTTCAAGCAGAGGCTCAATCTGATAGTCTGTTTCTAGAACCAGGGTACTCCCACAGACATTATTTAACCCTAAGAAGTCAGCAACACCCGCACCTTAGAAGGAGAGCAAACACGGCTCCGGGGGCTGTGGTCAGGGTCAAGTGACAGGGCCAAGTCATCAGAGGCAAGTCCAGGACTGTTTGTTGTCAAGGCCCAGGGACATTTCACCATCCCACGGCTGTCTGGACTTGGGAGGGACCACTGGCTGGATGACAACCTGTCTGATGTCCTTTCTAATTGGGAATATGGCTGCACTTGTGGCATTGCCGGCCCGCCACTGCCCTCCCTAGTGATGACATTCTCCTGCTGACCCCAGCTGCCGTAGACCGTCCCCAGCCAGACAGCGCAGCCCCCGGGACCTGCCCACCCCTGAGCGCGTGCTCATCTCAGGGCCTGTCTCTTCATCTCTAGCTAAAGCACATCATTTCCATTGTCTGGTTTCTGCTGAAGATCATCCTATCGACTTAAAAAACAAACAGTTTAATAACATCTGGGGACCACAGATCATGGATCAAAGCCACTGTGTGGGGCACCAGGAAGAAAGCAAACGTTTTTCCATAAGAACCTTAAAATCTCTTGCAGATATAAAGCGTACAAACAAGTACACATGAACAGAGACACGACTGAAATTTTTGAGCATTTATTTTAGACCATAACACATGTCAAATAGTATACATCTCAATGAACTAAATCATTAAAAAATAAACAAAAGGTAGCAACTCTCTCCTCCAAAACCAGTCTTTGTTTATTTTATCTAAGCCACACAATTTTTTAGCTGAGTGTTCTTGTTAGTCCCATGTCACAGATGGAGACACTGAGGCTCAGAGGCCTAGTTAGGTAAACGGCACATGCGTCAGAGTGGACGCCAGGCCCCCTGACTTCTGACTCTGATGTCAGTCAAAACTTTGCCCTGTGATGTAGGTGTTATAATTACTAAGCTATTTATTTTCCGGATAGTTCAGTGAGGTTTACAGAGAAGTAGCAAGCCCAGGGACCTCTGATTGGGTCATTAAGACCAAGCTTCTGGCTGTGACTTAGATGGGATTGAAATGCAGAACAAGCAACACCGAAAGTCTGCATTTAGGGCCCCAGACCACGATGAAGAAAAGCAGACAGCAGAGGCCCCGGCCCGGGGAGCACACCCTCTCTGTGAGAAGAGCAGGAAGCATTAAGGTTCTGAAGCGCTCAGCGCAAATGTTTAATAATGTGGTCACTTGTCCCTTCTGCCAGCAATTAGACCAATTTGAAAGAGCCTCCTTCTGCATCACCTGAGGCAGAGAGCTGATAGCCCAGCCTGGAGGAAAAGCAGGCTTCCCCCCCGTGTACCCCGGGAACTGGCAGAGAGAAGTATTTAATCTGGTGCCCTGTTATCATCTTATTTTAAAAGGTCACTGCAGCCTGTGAGTAGATCAAATGTTGATTCATTCCTCAAACCTCTGATGAGCACCTGTTGAGGAGGTAAGTGCTGGGTGGACGAGAGTGATCAGGGATGACCCTCCCCTAAGAAGCTGGCAGGCTAGCAGGAGAGGTGCTGGGGGCAGCGGGGAGGGAGGGAGGGTCACAGTCCTGGGGGAACAGGAGCTGGAGAGAGAAAGAACTGAACTGTGTAACCGTGGAAATGGGCCCAGGGCGCTCTGAGAGCACAGCAGAGGGCTGGGGGCTGAGGACGCAGAGGAAAGGAGCTAGAGAAGGCCTCACAATGAATACAGCAATTGTGATTAATCTTAGGAAAACAAGAAAGAAATTTCATACAGAAAAAAAAAAAAACAAGGAAGAAATGGAATGTACATTGTGATACTCAAAACCCGTTCTTGGAGCACCAAGCAATTCCAAACAGCTCAACTGTGGGAAGAGGGTGTGAACGAGGGAGGAACGTGAGGTAGGGCAGGCGTCTCAGTAGCAATGAAGGTGGTCCTGTGTGCAGGGGGAGCCGCTGAGGAACTGAAGTAGAGAATCCTCTATTTGAACTTGATTGGACCAGTTTGCAATTGGGAAGTTCCTCTCCCCTATGTTGTGGCTCTCCATGAGGAAGGCCTCCCACGGCCAAATACTCACACAATCAAAGTCTGAGGCAGGTGCGACCCAGGTTCCATCTACCCTCATCTCCCACCCAGAGCGAAGATTCCAGCAGCCCCCGCTCCGCCCCAGGAAGACACAGGACAGGCAGATGAGAAGCCTCAGATTCAGGAACAGTGGCCTTACCCAGCTCCCCTGAGAGTGTTCCAGAAAAACGGGATATTAATCATGAGTTCTATGAATTGGTTCTGCATTTTATGGAGCTGGTTCCATAATCTGACTAGATTTAGGGCCTTCGGGACCCTGTTTCCAGCAAGAAGTAGCCTTGGTCAACCATGGAATACAAAGGGGGAACAGTTACTCAGATTGTCCCTGGCAGACACCTGCCACCAAGTGCCCGCGGAAGGCAGAGAGCTCGGGATGACAAGGTAGTTGATGGCAGAGAACATTTCGATTAAAATAAGGAGTATAGTGGGTTTGGTTGGTTCTAACTGTGCTAAAGAACTAGGGGGAAAGGAAATGATGAACTAAAGGCTTTCAATTCTCGGCTCAGCGTCTGCAGAAGAAATCCTATGCTTCTCCTTCTCTCCTGAAGGAAATGATGTCTCTTGCAACTGCATGATTTCATTTGAAAACCAAACGAAAGTCTAATCCTGCAGGTGTCTGACTGGAAAAGCAGACTGAGTTTCCAATCTCTCGTCGGGGGTCTCTTCCGTTAAAGTGAGGGCATTGATTGGAAAGGAATGGGATCTTGAAAAAGGGGGTGGGCACCTATCAGCACAGCAGTATTCTGATGACACTGGAGGCTTCGAGCTCCTAATTCTGCCAGGACCTCCTGGGCAGCAGCAGCAGTCCTCCTGCTGCTCCGAGGAGGCTGGTCACCCCGGCAAGGCTGGCATCTTCAGGGGCAGACAGCAGGCTGGAAAACAGGCAGAAGCTGATGCCTCCATATTAAGGAAGAATCCCTCCTTCTCTGGCCAGCCAGCCTCAGCTTTCGGTCCTGGGGCCATTCCAGGGACTGAACGAGGCCCACTCAAAGCATAGAGGGTAAGCTCTTATATTCAGAGCCCACTGGTTGGAGCTATTAATCACATCTACAAAATACCTTCACATCATCACCTATATTAGTGTTTGATTAAATAACTGGGCATCACAGCCCAGCCAACACCGTGATTTCAGACTTCAGATGTGTGTAAGAATGCATCTGTATATTAATGAAGTCACCAAGTCTGAGCTAATTTGCTATAGCAGCCCCAGTAAACTAAGGCAAGATATACTTTCTAACAGGAGATTGTGTTACAAGGCCGTGAAATTCTTCAGATGAATTCTTCCTCCGAGGCAGGCGTGATCAGGAGACAGGTCACCTGGCCTGGCCTGGGCCACTGTGAGTCTTCTCCAAAAATGTACTGAAAGTAGTTGGCCTTCCGGGTTTCTCAGGGTTGCTGAGAATCTGAGAAA